>LXKZ01000139.1:0-109205 GCA_001856765.1 Endoconidiophora polonica | reverse complement strand
TTTGTTCTGCAATATGTACGGCAGCGTTGGCTTGATGCGCCTTGATAGCCTCCAAAGAGAGAAATTTGCGCTTGCAGCACAGGAAGCATTGACGATCAGCAGGAGAGTCGGTGATGGGTATAGAGGCAGTAGACGAAGCCATTGGTGTAATAACTGATGACTGTTGATCTGAATTGGAGAGATTAGAAGCAAAAGAAGAAGTGCTCATAGCTGTAGCTGCCCGTCCACGACTGCTTATATGTAGCTTTGCGGTGTTTCTGTGTACCTGTAAGGCATCTAGAGACAGAAAGATCTTGCCGCAGCAAATATGGTCACCTGGCTTTGCCAACAGATGAGTCTTAGACGTTCTCTGATGAGATAACATGCCCAATAGAGTTTCGAATTCCTTTCCACAGCAAACAAGGCTGGCTGGAGAGGATGATCCCAACTGATTTGTAGTCGGTATTTGCGCTGTGTACCCACTGCTTGCTTCTGCTGGTAAATTCACATGAGCGCTGGCATACATACGGTTTGTATTATACGCTTCGCGGTGACAAAACGTGCGACCAAAACACTCTAGCGTGTTAGTTCTATGTACCTTTGAATATTTCTGGTGCATATCTAACGCCTGGCGATCGACAAACTCCCGATCACAGCACGTGAACTTTTGAAATAGTCCAAAGCGGGACATGTTGCTGATGGGGCGATAAGTATAGTAATGGTGTGACGATGATAATGATGACAGTAATGAAGGATAGGAGACAATTGAGATAAACGCGCGTATATCTAGGTAAATCAACATATGACTGACAGTGGGAAACAAGGCCTATATTTAGGTTCCTGCCTAACTGGTGGGATGTTTTCGTCAGAAGGCTTTGTATCTAGCCGCAGGAAAGGTACATTGCTTAGTCACTAACTCCCTGGCTCCTAAAGTCGCACTTGCTGACTTAGCTTGCCTAGCCTGACCTGCAGCGTCTATCAAAATGATAATAAGGTTTGGTCGGTAACTAACCAAGTTCTGGTTCGAGTCCCTCCAAGATTGCTATGCTAATAGGGTCCACTTAAATTAGAGGAAGCTACTACATAGTAGAAGACCATGAAACAATGCTTATAAAAATTAAATATATAGAAAAAAGACGAAAACGCCTTGTCTTTGGCGATCAAAAGTCAGCCTACTGCATTAACCAGTAGCAGTGGATGCTTTAAGCTTGATAAATCACATAACTCGTTTTTATAGGGACGAGCGGCTACAATGCATTACGGAATTTAGAAGAGGATTGAAATATAGTGAACTAGAGTATCAATCTATTCGAGAGAAGAAAAAAATATGCCTACCAATTGACTGTATGTAGTTGAGCGGGGAGGTTGTGGCCTTGATGAAAGGCTTCCAGGTCGTAAAAATAGTTGAAAACGCGAAAAAAAAATTAGCAGGTTGTGTGGACTGCTGTTTTGTGTTGGTAATAAGCATAATGGCAGTTATGTTTACACAGCGGGAGAAATGGATGATAAGGAATCATGAAATATACGGGGTGTAATCTTGAGTTCAAAAAAAACAAAGAAAAAGAAGAGCGTATGTGCTTTACTTTGCATGCCACCGGCCCTTGTAAGACTTGGAGTGGCTCAATGCCAAACGGCGGCCAATGTTTCCAAAGCATAGCGAGCAGCAGAAAAGTACGCTAAGCATCCATACAACCGTCTCGGTCGTAGACACGCTGGCAGTGCGAAGAATAAACGGATCTGCTTCATCGTCATACGTAGTTGCTGTGATATTGGCAATGAGCCGCGCTGGTGCTAGAGGCGTTGGCATCATTTTAGGGTTGACCCCCATTAAGAACACTGTGCTAAGGGTGCTCACAAGCGTCGAGAGCACAAACCCAGGCATCGAGCGGTCTATCACGTACCATAAGAATGGGTTAACGAGAGCGAGCGAGACTGATGCCTGGAGAGTTGAATCCCATGGAAGGCGGCGCTATAGAGATAGATTTAAGAGGTTAGAGGTTACTCGAAATTTGAATTGGCTAAGGAAAGACTCACAATCGCAAACACAATACCGACAAATGTAGCAATGCTGCGGATAGCTAAAATCCACTCCTTAAGTGTGTCCGGGCCATGATAACTTAAGTTGTTATCGTTGGATGACAATGGTGGCGATGGCGATACCTCTGTAGTGTTATCATTCTCATCATGGTATTCGTCATGCAGTACCAAATCCCACGCACCATCGAACCATGGCATTAGCATACCCAATGTAATACCCACGCAACCCCATACAGTAAGATATTTCCAGTCCACAGCATAGTGCGGCGGGCCGACTACCCGCTCAGAATGTAGACTCGACAAGACGTTTCCGTAAGCCGCTCCGAGAACAAATAGTACTGAGATGCGCGCTGTTACTGAAAGCGATGACGTCAAGCGTGATGGGATTTCAGTTTCTGAAGACTCGCTTTGACGGCTGCGTTGGTGTTGATCGATGCCAATGGGGTTGGTGGTTGCATCAATCCCGCTGTAGCTACTGTGCTGAAATCTGAGGTTGGTCCTCTTCTTGATGACTTCGTAAGTAGAGTCGGCGACATTGTGCCTCCAGAGTGGTGTTTGAGATCCGCTACCCCACGGGCTTCCAGAGTCTTCGAAAAATCTGTCGTTGTGACCAACCGTCGACTGAAAAATACCACAGAGTGTGGAAGATCCCGTCATTCCCATACCCATGTTCATGGAGGGAAGGTTGAAAAAAGAAGATCCAGAGCGGCTCAGCGCTGGAGAATCTGGTGTCCCGGGTGTGAGTCCATCGTTGTTAAAAGTCTGTAGGAATCGAGCAGTTGTTGGAAATCCAGGCGTTGAGCTTCTAAAAACGGGCGAGTTTACAGCAAGTTGATCCTCATTGTGGTCTGGCGGAGGTGTGGGAGATGACAGGTCAAGAGAGAATGGGCGGCGCGGTATAGGGCGAACAAGAATTGGCTGTTGGCTCATGGTGAGAATATAGCTTTCCCAGAAATAAAATAATATGAAAGAGGGCGAAAACAAAGCTAATAAGAAGTAAGCAGGATATGAAGAGCAAAACGTAGGCTTGAGCCAAGGGTGTAGCTCTCTTATAAATAAATGGTGCTAGGGTAGCGGCCACAGCGTATAGAGTTTTGTGGCGGAAACTCAATGTAACTAAATGGTTCCAGGCAAGGTATGAGCAAGGTATGAGAAAGGTATGAAATGCTCAGATATTATCTAGGTAGCAACAAGCAGTTTTGCAATTCTAGGTACGCAATAGGTTATAAAGTTGTTAGGCCGGGGCTCGGATAAAATGAAGAGGTTCTTGCAGTCTAGTCTAGGTGCGGACTATCTTGCTTGTATAGCAGTAGCAGTTATATTTGTAGAGGGTTTTGAGCAGGATGCAGTAGACGCATGTTCTGGTCCAATAAAACAGGTTAGTCGACTGATGTCGGCAGCTAATTTACACACGAAAATTGAGAAAGGTCGAGACTTGGCAAACTAGGGAACCCTAAAAGGAAAAGATATCGAAACAGAGACATCATTCGCAACTGGAAGAAATCTCTACAGCGGTATTTTTGTGTCTGCTAGTCACTCCTTGGTCTACGCACCCGCCCATTATATGAATGTGGGCGGGAAAGCAGGCTAGTTTGGAGACCATGCATGCACGTCTCCTAAAACGAGGATGGATAACACGGCACACTAAACCGCCGACGTAAGTACGGTTTTGTATGGCTTACCTGGTGCGAGCTGATTGCTTGGTTGTGGAGACAGCGACAAGAGTATCTTTCCGAACTCTGGCAACGATGATGTGGTAATAAGCTGGTACTGATATGAAAGGTGGATCTAATAGGATTAAGAATGAAAACTAGACTGAGTTCGCTGTGAGGAGAGACTGCTGTTAGAGTTTGTTTTTCAGGCGCAATTGGGTTTCTTCGAGTATACGCACACGTATTTTTCTGCTTGATTTCCCTTTCTCACAAGCGTCCGCAAGACACGGGAATGCGAAACCAAGCTTCGATGTTTGGGGGAAACGGTAGGCGGATGACCAGCCGGTATTGGAGAAAGGCGTGCAGAGGAAAACAACCCGAGAGGCGAATTCAAATGTCACTAGCAGTACCATAAAACGAGGTGATAGAATCGACTGTGCTAGTTTCAGGGAGCGTTCCAAGCAATTCGTAGAAAATAGTAGGTTGGTGCGATTGTATAGTAGTGGATAGATAAATAAATAAAGAATGAGTATTGAATGTTTTGGCTGCTACGAGTGGTGATGTCAACAAGACTTCAGCTGCTTACTCATGCGACTTCCATCTCCAATCGAATGGGCAACAATAGTACTATCACGTTAGACACAGAAATTATGCACTTTCATGATGCTCCTTACGCTTGAAAATAGACTTCATGCCTTCTTTTGGGCGCAGCTTCATTTTCCGCAGACAACCCAGGTATATTGCATCGCTAATCAATACAACGCCCTGATCTTCACAGCTGGTGCTTTTCAAACTCTTTTCTGCTGAATCGCATCATGGTCAGAGGGCCCTTCACATGCTAATTGTTACAATGCCAATGCAGCCTTTTGTTTCCTCTAAGCAGCCACTCAGCTAACAGGCTTTGTCTTGCTCCTCCTCGCTTACTATGCATTCCACATCGAATACTACACATATTACTAGTACTAGTACTAACTGACTCAAATAAGGTCCATTAGGAGCTATGGATTTAACGGCTAGTAGGGTTTAAACCCCAAGCAAGTTTTTACTTCAGATTCAGCTTCAGCACACGAAGAAGATACGACAACTATTATCATTTAGTAGACGGACAGACAGACGCCTTATGACCTCGTTTGTGCTGCCTTGCGACCTTGTTTCACCATAACACAATCCTAAGTGTATCCCTACATCAACACTTGTCGGCTTATTCTCTTACTCTCTCCATGGCATTGCGACCCCTGCGTCGTTCATCATCGTTTACTTGTTAGATAACATACCCTAGGTTTTTTCTCTCAACAAAAGAGGCACGCCGTCCTATACTACTATAAACAGTGCAACCTTCCTTGAAAAAGCTGCCGCGTTTTTATGCAGTCAGCAGACCACTTGTGAGATTGAGTGCCGACTCTCCAATTATCGCCTATGCATGAGTGCCCTCGAAGTCAGGTTCATTACCCGCTTACAGAAATTCATTTGAGGTAAGGTGGCTGGCTGGCTGGTCGGCCGTCGGAAGCTTCTTGCTAGGACATCACAGGCCTATTATTTGACACCCACAAGAAAAATTACCAGAAAAATCACCGCCTTATATCTACCATATAGACTGTCGACCCATAGCAGTCGATCGGTTCTAATATAGCTATTCTTGTTTGTATATCTAGCATGACATCCGATTGCGTTATTATTGGATCTAGAGTGTCGGCTGGATATCATTAGTAACTCAAGTCTTACGATTCCGTGGAAATCGACACCATATCTGGGCAGAGCCGAGTTCATAGTCACGTCATGCATAAATCTCCTTCGAGAACATAATTCATTTGCTCACTTGCTCAATCATGTTCTATAAACTTCAAATGAGAAGTTATGGGTTACTATATAGCATGGTATGTTTACATCAACTCCAACTTTATATTATGTAGTGGTATGCGGTTTACGAAAGCGGCATGTCACTGATTTCTGCACGGCACGGACAATCAAGTATCAGACATACATTTGGGTACTATATGTGGGTTTCAGTTCGTTGCGCCGTGAATATCCAGGTGAACGAAGAAACACGCATAAAGCTCTAATACTCTAAGCACACTTTCCATAGGTATTAGACAACACAACCATTACAATGCTATTGTTCTTACATACTAGTTGATTAACTAGTCTGAACCATTTCTAGAATATAACCTGCAACAGAGGCCTTAATTCTATAGGTTGTGTTTAGATACTCTTACAGTATTTACTGTACAGCATCTTGTGTACTCTATTTGTTAATGTTCATCCACTTTGCCGTCCTTTTTATCTCTCTTCAATTTCCTATCATGTAATGCATAGTCGGTACATGCTGATGAAGATGATGTTACCCATTATACTGCCTCTGTGCGGCTCGGTTTAAAATCCGCATTAGGCTGTTAGTCGAAAAATTTTGTTACGATCTAGTGTAGTATATAGTTTTCTGATGGCTATAAAACGAAGTTCTACTTGCTATGATAGCTTCAGTCACTATACATCTAAACAAGGCACTAAGAGATCAATGTAGTTTATAATAGTAGTGCAGAGCAAAATGCTTTCTATATAAACAGTATACGACTATAATAGGAGGCCACATTACAGCTGCAACGAGGAGAAATGACAAAAGGGTGGTTACTTGTGGTCTCTAATTAACAAGAGGTTTTCTCAGACCTAGAAAAGCATATAAAATATGAATTTATAGTGTGATAAGTCCTATAGCGGCAAAGACGGAGTAAAATGTATCATGATTCGATATATATAAGGTCTACCTAACTCACGAAAAGCATACGACTCTGGACTGAAATGTACTACATTCTTGTTCTTATAGGGAGTTGCATTATTTAAAAGTCCAGCCGCGCAATTTAGTTGGCTAAACACGCCTGAAGCCTGTCCTGACTAGCATACATATAAGCGCGTTTGAACAATATTTATAAGGTACACTTCCGCATCAGGAGGTACAATTGCCTGGTCAGAACAAAGTTTGACAACGCAATATGTGACAAAACTCACGATATACTGACCGTTATAAAGGCCGAGGTGTTTCCCTGGTCTTGTCGCCAAGTAGCTTACAACAAATCTGGGTGATTGTAGGAATGTGTTTGCATTTAGTTAGAAATATCTTCGCACTGATATGGGTTCATGCGTGGTTTGGTGCCTGATAACTCGTCGACTTAGATGATGTCTGTTGGGGAAAGCTAAGGCCATTAATCCGTTAATATTCGAGGAGCACAGGGACGGTTCCTTGTCAGGTTGAGTATCTTTCTGTTTGATTACAGTTCATACTATGTAATATGCTACCTTTCCGTTCGGCGTGAAGTACTAGGTTACCCTCGGTGTCATAAAAGGTCGGCATATGGTTTGTCACTTTGGCCGTCGCTACGTAGTTTATAGAAGGAGAAACGATTTGAATACCACTCAATATGAACCCTGGAGGCTTCGTATATTCAAAGTGTACTATTTACCACATCAACCGTACCATGAGTAGGCTCAAGGTCATGTTGACCGGCTTGGGGCTCGCTTTGTCGTTTTTGATTCTTGTATCGCCAACTACGAAGTTGCGGTAGGCGTGTTTAAAACGATTATGAGGTTGGAGGAGCTTGTTTTCATGAAATATATAAGTTTCGGAAGATGCCCTTAGACGATCGCTCTTCAAAACGCGCTAGTGTTTCCTGATGTAGTACTTTGTGAAGCAGTAGCTACATTTGTTCTTCCCTCATGTACCGCCAGTGAGAATTTGTCGTTAGCCTATCCCTCCTCTTCAGTCGAGATTTCAGCTCTGGGAAATTCGTTCTTGATATTGACGGAGTTCTTAGTAGCTTTTGGCGGATATTGACGTAGCGATTGGCAAATTGTGTATCTAGTCATATATTATCCGAAAGGTTGTTTGTAGATTGATTGAGCTCTTCACGGCTGTTGCAATAGTTCCTGATCTAGACTCAGGTATCAAGGAAGCCCTTCTCTAGCATTACATTTTCTTGATGATCCTATGTTAGCTCTTTATTTTCGATGTTCAAAACCTATGAAAAGCTTCTCTTCTAGAGTTTTATAGAGTTGTTCAGGGTTTTGGATCAGGCAACCGTATAGGAGTGTGCTTCTGTAGTCCATGCCCTGGCATTTCGATATTCTTCTTTCATCACCATCGTGTCAGAGTTCGGAAAAACGGCTATGCGGAGGATGTGGCCATTGCCGGCTAGAATGATACGCAGGTGTTGACTCTATGATTAGATATTGTTGTAGCCTTCCTATCAGAGTAATCATATAACATCAATGGCTCGTTGTCTAATGTGCTTACATATGGCTGTGAACAAAGATAACTAGGGCCCGCACTGATTGAGTCCATAATGTAGAAAAACAATGCCTCACCGCTCCAACCCCAAAAAACCAAAACTCGCGACAGCACGCTTACGACCAAACGCACAACTGGAAGTTGTCATTGAAGATTACCCCTCCAAGAGGCGGGCGATCATTGTTGCTCCAAACTCCGCAGAGACGGAGGATAGGAGAAGACGTGGCTCGGCTAACCCTCGAGTTGGTCTAGGCCAGAATGAGCATACTGGCTGGTGACGTTTGTCGCCCCTCGAGGAGCGCGGGTAGATCAAAGTAGGCTTTAGCTAGAATGCTAGAGTCAAAAATGGTGGGCTCCGGGTCCTGATCAAAAACATTCCTCCAGAGGTGCCTAAACCCATTAACGAGTCTATGATTAAAGAACCCTGCAACGCTCTTCATTTCATGAAGATGCGGATCGGTACAATCCAATGTCAAGTCCTAGATCTGGCAATTGTTGTTGTAAGAATGACAAGGGAGGAACTCCAACCCGGCAACGGAGTATTTCAATGCGAACCTTTCTGCAAACGGAAATGGGCTAGACAGTGCCTCGATTGTTTGGAATGGGGGGCACATCCCTAACAATGCTACAAGGTTCTAAAGCGTGTCTGATGCGGCGATATATCACCAAGGGCATCTGTCCCGGGTCGCAGAGCACCGACATGCGGCGACAAATATCTTCCTGAACTGACCCAGACACTTCCTCACCCTGAAAGCTGTCCGACGCAAGCACCGGCTCCCACCGCAAAGCAGGCAAAAAACTCTGTCCAGACAAGAACCCCCTCGGCCACAACATGACCGCAGATATAAGCCGAATAGCCCACAACCGAAAGGACTGAGACTAATTCGGCACTCCCCCGTTGGCACGGACCCTGCGACCACAAATACTGCGGAAGGTGATCCCAGGGAACGCTAACTACAACAGCTACTTAGGAAGACTAGCCAACGCCAACAGACCTTCAAACCAGAACAACAACGCAGTGACTCTGTGCACTAGAGGAGAGGCGGCTGTCAAGGAAGGCGGCAGCGCTGCAAGCTGCCACAGCAAACAAGAAAATGCCATCTCCCAGATTATGAAAGGCAAGATCGTCGTAGTCACCTAGAACATGAGCATGGGATACCTATGCGGCATTAGCACTAGAAAGCGACCAAGTATATGGCATACTAAGACAAGAGGTCCCGCTCAAGCGACAAAAAGACACACTTAGAGGAGGCGCGGGTAGCAAGTTTTGGAAGATCTGTGGAGGGAAAACATGAGCAATTTGGAAACAAGAGGTAGGACCGAACAACATGGAGGCTTGTCTCGGTAAATGTAGATGCTGTTGTCATCAAAGTTGGTGGTTTGCAATTATTCACCGTATACTCGCCAGAGTACCGTAGAGACTGGCAAACACCCCTTACTGAATTGCTCGATGGGACGCGTCTTGAGACAGCATTGGTGGCAGGGGACTTCAACCTTCCCCACCCTCTACGGAGCAAAGAAGATAGATACAGTCGGGAGCTGAAACCTTACTACATCTAGTTGAAAACGGAACTTGGAACTACTCGCATCTCCAGAAGAGCTAACTTAGTTTTAACTAGGCAACAGAGCGTTCACTCCGGACCTTTTCAGAACCATAAGCGGAATTAATAACCGATACTACGAGACCTGCAGTGAGTCCAGATCAGACTACATTCCCCAGGCAGCAATTATCTGGCTATAAGATACCCAAATCCAATGAAACTAAGACCGAACTGAAATACAACTGTAATGTCGAGCGCGTGACCTCCTCACAGGTCGCCTTAATGGAGATAGTACAAAGAATAAGGTTGCAGCTTGAACGATGTAGATAGTAATAAAGGTGAAATAAAATGTGTAGAAAGTTATAGCTCTAGTAGTATAGTGTTAGAGAGCCATGACGTCTGTTCTACGAATTCCATTTCATCTTTATTACTATCTACAGCGTTCAATCTGTGAACTCATTCATTTACTTTGTCTCTTACTTTTTCTGTTATTGAGGTCGCCCGCTTGATATCATTTTTACAATGTCGACAAGCAGAACGCCAAAGCAGAACGCCAAAGCAGAACGCCAAAATCAAAGACTCGCGATACAACGGAGTCAGCTGAATGACAGCGACAGGTAATGCTATAACAGAAGTCTATGATTGCCACATATGTTATAGACTGAACTCTTGGGGCTGTCTTGCTAATCATCGGCTGCCTATTGATTCAACTTCATTGGCTTTCTATCATGTTAGATTACATATCTATGTGCCTGCTTTCAGCAGATCATAAAGAAATCCCTTTCCCCCTCCTGTTGGTACTACGATCTGTTCTTTCTTTACTCTTCAAATTCTGAAACCTTTGTGTCACCTAGATAATACTTGTGCAAATTTCCCTTGACTAGATCCTGACTTGAAAAACACTAAAATTTGTCTCCTATTCTGATATTCCTCTCCTCCCGACCTTGGCCACATCATTAGGCAAATCCTGGCCCGACTCTCTAATCTTTTATACTCTTCAAAAAGAAATCGGTTGCCTTATGTCTGTATCCGCCTACCAACTACAACAATGATCCAGAAGGAAAACGCCGAGGCACGGAGAGAAGCCACAGCGGAACTAACACTCAACAGATAGCGTTTGTGGAATATACCATTTCATAATTGTCTTTCTTTGGAACATTGGGTTCGAATTATGTTATTCTGGTCCTGATATAACAGCTGGACAGTTCTATTGCTTAGGCACAGGTCACGAAGATGGCGGAGAAGTAATTGACAAGGAGTGAAGATAAATTGGTGACACAAAGGCCGGGCATATTAGACTGAAACCAAAATCCAAAACAAAACTAATCTCATGCTCTCTCTCTACTGCTAGAAGCAAAAGGCAAGCAAACGTCGAAGTCAAGACGGACTTGATTAGCCGTGCTGCTATGGTAGCCAAACATGAGGCTTCTGCAAGCAAGGATCTAGTATAGACAACCCTAAACTTGAATCCATTAGCATTTTTGCTACTTCATCCTAGACGCTGTACTGAGTAGGGCTATCATATATCTCAATTCAAAACGTAGATATGGACTGCGGACCTCGTCGATGTTAATTTTGTTGTGTTAAGGCTAGGACTTGTTGCCACCACTGCAACTAGTTGGAACATTGGCGCCACGACCGCCGCACCTCGAAAAGGGCCTCTGTCATGGAGGCTGTCTGCCTTTCCGATATCATCAATAACTACAGATTGGAAGCCCGCCTGGACCGACAACTCCCCCTCCAGTGTCGACATTTTTATTGACATAGACTAAGAAGGCCTTCAAGCCTTCTGGTATAGCTTTGACAAAGACATTCCTAACCCTTCCTCGAGCACCACGGATGCTTACGTATTTTATAGAATAATGCACACGGTTTTATTAAGTTAATCAAGTTATTGATTTTGACAGGATATCTCACAATTACCACATTGCCGCAAATGAGCCATCTTCTATGTCTTTTTGCTCACATAGGCTAAACCAAACAAGGGCCTAGCCTCTGGTGATTGCACGTAATGATATGCCTGAAGAACAGTTAGTATCCAGGGAAGAGATCGGCTCAGAATATCAAGATCTTATGCGAATGGTAATATGATTGGTGGGGTTTTTGGAGTGGCTTAAGTAATTGTTTCCTTAATTTCTATCACTAGTACCTGTGTTTTTAACTCAGTAATTAAGGGTTAAATTCACTTCAAGGGTTTATGGAGTCTCCTGCTTATCCCAATCCTTTCCCCACATGAGCTACATTCTATATTATTAAACTTAACATCACCAATCTTCAACCGCCCTACTATCAAAAGTCATTCTATCAATTCTAACAATCATCAAAATTTGCATTCTACTATGCTGTGATGTTTACTCCATGTTGAAAAGAGGCCTTTTTTCTCATGTTGCATCCTTTGTTTTGCTGAACTAGTACCTGCTATCATGTCTATCATGCAGACGGAAGAGTGAGTTTTGTTCCCCATTACATATGGCATTGCTAGTTGTCCCGTGGCGCAGACTAACATTGATGGCATTTACAGCCTTGTGGCCTACCAGCTACGTACCAGCTATCTCGATGAGATTGCGGATGGTGTTGGTGAGCGCCTTATCAGTCTCAATGATGGCTTCTTGAACACTGGGCCCTTCAAAGCAACCGGTTGGCGATGCAATGCAGCGCTCATGAAGCGGACGCATTCGCCACCTATTCCCACTGCCATCGCTTCAGAGTATTTCCAGGCCCCGAAAGCTGTCGGTCACACGCTCGAGGATGACCAAGATGGCTCAGGTCATCCTGGCGGTAGCGCTATGGGCACCAGCTCTGTCCCGCCTATCCCTGGGCCAAAACGTCGTCGCCGTCGTGAACACTCCGATCAGGAAGAGGACAGTAGTGATCTGAGTGATGATAGTGACGAAGATACAGATCAAACACAACAATCTGGCGTGACTGCTGCTGCTGGCCAGCAAAAGGATCACCGCCGCGAACCTTCGCAAATAAAGTTTGCCAAAGTACCAGTACGCAGTAGAGCAGGATCATCGCCACTCCAGGGCTCTACTCTCAGGCCCCCAGTGCCTGTCATTTCTTCCCCACGCAGCTCACCTGCTGGCCCACTGTCTGCTGCCAGAAGAGGCTCACAGTCTGCACTAGAGACTGTCAAGGAGCGCATGCGTCGTGATACTGTCACAAGCAGCGAGGTTTCCTCAGAAAATGAATTGGATATCTTTCAGAAACAGCGAGTCGTAGCCAAGGTTGCTGCTGCTATCATTGCAAAAGCAAAGCTATCGACAACGGCCCGATCTGCACAACGCGCCCGTGTTCAAATCTCAACAACCCAGGACGATGACTACGACGATGATGACGACTCGGACGGTTCCTCAAATGCATTTCCCGACACAATCGACTCTGTCTCTATCTTGGATACTGTCGAGAATGCCATGCAGATTCAACCGCCCGCTTCTCCGACCGCACAGCTTGTTGGAACCCCTCCACGCAAATTCACCCGCCGGTCGACTATACGCAAATCTTTAGCACCTCCTATCCCTCGAGTCTTATCTGCTTTACCTCCAGCACGTCCCATGAGTGCTATTCGGCCATTAAGCATGATCCAGCCACGGTCTCTACTTTCCGAGGCCTTCAAGAAAAAGGGCGCAGGTGTTCCATTTTCTCGCTATGCTAATCTTTCTGGGCAAGGTGAAATTAAACCCCCAATTTGTGTTCGCATCTTTGCACCATTCAGCAACCAATCTTCCACACCATTCGAAGTTCATATTCGACGAGATGTTAGCGACGATACAGGCAGTTCAAAAGCAGTCACTGTTGTACAGCTGATTGGACTCAGTTTACTCCGTTACATCGAGGAGAAACGTGAGCCTCCATTGCCAGAAAACAAAATGGGCGTCAACTGGTGGACTCTGCGTATGATGGAGGACGGTGAAGTCGACGACGATTTTCCGCCTTTAGAGCGTACAAAGCCTCTGGCATCTTTCATCACAGCGAACAATGGTCCTGGCAGTGGAGGTGGCACTGGGCCAAGTGGTGGCGGTGCTAGAGGCCGAGGACGTGCCAATTCTGCACACTATGACGATTTTGCGCTAGTCATGGCTTCAGATTCCGAAAGACGTGAAAACTTGCAACAAACGAAAGAATATAGCGATGAGGAGGCTGGTATTGACGACGCCTTAAGCGTGAAGGATCATATTCCTGCTAATTCTTCTGCCAAGCCACCATCTCCAGCGCCGTATATTCCGCCTCCAAACGGCAATCCACTACTGACAACAGGTTATCGGAACCATAATATAATACCAGCCGATATGCCACAAGCTCCCGTTTCTTCTACGCCGACACGCGGGCAGCAGAAATTCCTTCGTATTCATATCCTGGCATCAGATATCGTCGAAGGCCAGCTTGTGACTGTTGACGTAACTACTGACATGTATCTCGCTGAAGTCCTAGATATAGTTTGTCGCAAGCGCCAACTCGACAAGGCAAATCATGTACTTAAACTGCCCGGATCCGGCGTTGTCGCCCGTCTTGACCGGCCAGTGGCCTCTATCGGCAATGTCTCCGATCTTGAGCTTTATCGCCGACGCTTTGCAACCGACGGTCCTCTCACGGTGACAGGATCACCAGCAAGTGCCAGTCCCAAGGTGCTTCCATTAGTTGACTCTCAGGCGTCGCGGCGCGGACGCCGTGGGTTCATGGGTATACATCCCTTGACGCGTGAAGCTCTGAAGCAAGAAGAGTTGGGGTCAGCAAATTATAAAAAGTACACGGTCTGGCGCAAGCAACCAATGCGTTTGGTGGGCACTAGTGAACGATCGTTGGTCATTGACGGCGAGTACATTCACATCATCCCAGCATCGGGCGTTAGTGGTAAAACAACCACAGTGCATTTTAGTAATGTTATCGGCTGCAAGACGTTGCGCAAGCACCCTACAAATCTCAAGGTATGCCAATTATATCGTCAGTCATCTCACATTCACAACTAAGGTCCTTCCTGTCTTGGCTTTTCTTAGTAGAGGAACTTCTCAATCACCTGTACCTCCACTAGACAGCCTTAGCCCGAGAGGTCTTAGGGATACGGATAGACCCAGACTTCCTTGGCACAAATCTCCAGCTAACACAACATGTTTTCCTCACTTTCTTCTAGTTGATGGTATACAAAGCTACTGAAAGTAAGCGGTATGACTTTGAAGCTAAGAACGCCGATGAAGCCAGTGATATCGTGGCGCAGCTTAAGAAGGGCATTGCGCCGTACTTAGAGCAACATTAGATGAACGAGACAGACGACACGGTACCCAGTTGTGACCAGGGATGTTATTCTCTAATTTGCATACTGATGGCACCTGCATGTTTTGTTAGCCTTTATTTTCTTTCCAATGTGCCTCCTCCATGTATTATAAAGTGCGGCCTATATATATGTATGTGTCATCTCGTGTCTTCCCTGTTGTTTTTTTGCTCTTTTTACCCCTCTATAGTCTCAGAAGTATGCCTTGATAAAGGGGAAGTTTGTTCACATCAATTTTTAGTTTGTTCTCGCTATGACTAAAGAAAAAAGGCAGGTAAAATAGCATGTTCCAAAACTTGTGGGCTGTAATTTTCAAGGAAGGGCAGAAACGTAGTGGCGTTGTAACAGGACTTTGGAATGATACATGACTTGGACAGTCACAACTTGTGGTCATAAGAAATCCCAGTCTAGCATGAAGTTCTTGTTCGCAAAAAAAAGTACCTGAGAATTTTAACGTATACTACTAGTATTATATACGATATGGTACTACTTCTTGTGGTGTCATGGCCAAGCGCGGATTTTTATTGGGGGACGGTTCTCTTGTAACTGTTGGGCATATGCTGTGTGTATAGGTGTTTAGCTACTTAGTAGTACTAGTACTAGTAACTTTATCTACTAATTGCATGTCCTACTATGTAATCATTATCTTACCTAGATGTTGTACACATACTACTACTACTACTACTTATTGACTCATACCAAAATAGTCTTGATATATTAGTATGACTTGGGTATAGCACACACATGACTCTCGCTTGCAGAAGATAGAGAATGAACAATGTAGTATTTATACTCTAAATCTATAGCAGATTGGGGGGGGGGGGGGGGCAAAGCTTGAAGTTCGCACATTGGGTACTGTCTATGGTACAACATTATTTTTATATCTCCCCTGTATTTCCTTGAAACCAGGCTGTGAAAATCTTATGACAAACCCGCAGCCAAATCGACACTGTACTTTTACTATTTCCGAAGTATCCTTTTGAATAATTCTTATTCTGACAAACTTATATTCGTCATGATTCTATTGAAACAAAAATTGTACGAAAACGGCAAAAAAAAGGAATCCGAGAGGCAAGATTACTCTGAACGCGGGTTTTAAACATAATCATGAGTTTCAACTAGTCAGGTTATGAAAAAAGCTTGTTCAGCGCGAGAAATCAGGCCGAAAGGTTTTCTTAGTTGTTAAACATCTGCTGGCGCAAGGTTGCATAGCATATGCGCTGTGGATGTTGTTCTCTTAGCGGAATAGTTATTTAGTGTTTAACTAGACAAGGTTGTCTTTGCCGCCGTCCTATGCAGGATATTGAGTTTCAGAAACATTGACCATCCCTATCTTTATTTTTCGTTGTTGTATTGCCATAGTTACGCATTTGTTTTTCTGAATATGTGCTGGATAAGTAGGAGAAAGAATGACGAGATTTGTTGCTAAGGCTTACATAGCTGTTCTTGGCCATTGCATTTTACTTGCTTGTCATTATAATATACGAAGAAATTTCAAGCTAATACAACTACTACGTACTCACTAGAAACTGAAATGGAGTCTTCATTTCGTCAGAAATAAATGAGCCCATATAGCAACAGAATGGCGGTATATTCGGACATTGCATGCTGCTTCTTCTTCCCGTATACCACGTGAAGTACTACGTAGAGGGATAACGTGATAATCACCGATACTTTCTACAGGATAACCTGCATGTTCTAAATCCTACCCTCTTATGCTTTGGCTCTGCATGCGCACAGAGTTATTATAGATGAAGTGAAATAGACCGCTGGCTTATCCCATGAGCAAGGCGCAACACCATTATTCCAAAGGACATTTTCAAGGACGAGTTGATATGTGTAGTACGAAGTACGAAATATATTGGCCTGGAATACAAGCCGAACGACGAGGAAATAGTCATGGCTACATATTCACGAGGGTTTCATGAAGGTCCCTTTTTGACACTTTTACCTCTCTGTCCAGGCCATCGAAACCCTCAATCACATCAATGATATCACCGCCACAGCTTCGTCCGTCTTCCTCGCTCTACTGCTAACGGAAATAAATTGGATGCGGAGATCATAGTAACGAAGAACCTTGGTTCCAAAAATATAATGTGTGTACCTTTTTATTTCTTTTCTTTTCTTCTGCTCTGTATGTAGACTTTTAAGCCTGGTAGCAACGCCTCCAGCGTTTGTTGAGGGTAGTTTCCGGTCGCGGCAATCTGAACTACTATTTCGCCGTCATCGATAAGCAAGTTTCCGGTGCGCGGCCGCGAAGCTCTAACTCTAGCGAATCCGACGATGGCCAAAATATCTAGCGAGGCAGCAAGATTAAGCATACTAATAGGAGATAGTAAGTAACTAGCAAGTTCTTTAAGATTGCTTACTCCCATCGCTGAGTTTGCATGTTCTTCTTTGCTTCAAGTCTGTGGTTTCCTTTTCTAGACTTACACCCACCCTTTCCTTTTCCTATTTTAGAACGACCAAGGTTTTCTCCAACTAGGTTTTGCTTAGTTGTAGCCGAAAAACTGGGCCCGACAGATGCGGCATTGCTTAGTAAGGTTCCGATTTACACACCGCAGCTAGGGGCGTGGACGAAGCAAACGAGGCAGTAGGTTAGCTTCTGCTGTTTCTTTTTTTGTTATTGTCTGTGTCGTCGTGAAGCTAGGCTGTTACATTATTAAAATAGATGTGAAGGTAGCTTGTAAGCTGTGCTCCCAGGCATCGCTTCATCGCCGACTTTACTGGAGAGCCACAAGAAACCAACAGCTTATACAGCTCCAAGATGTAGCTTTGACTGGCGACTTTTGTTCCATGTTTAGTCTGCTGTGTAGAGGGAGGCAAAATGTTTCTATAGCATTAAAATATCTTGCTTCCTTATCGCCTCGCATATACTTCATCAACCGGGGGGGGGAGGGAGAGGGGTGGAAGTGGAAGATGCGGGAGGGCGTCTTTTGAGAGCTCGGCAAAGATAGGGCGGCAATAGTCGATTCTGGTAAGACGAGCAAGATCGAGAGAATGGGTATAAAAAGGCTGCATGACTTCTAGACTGGTGCCGCATCGACCAGCCATACTTTCTCTTTTACAAGCCTTCTCTCCTTTCTACTCAGAATCATAGCTCTATATCTCGCTATCATCACCACCGTTCATAACATATAATCCACTTTATATCTTTCAACCGTCACTATGAGATTTTCTCCCATCGTTCTCCTTGCTGGTCTGGCTGCTGCTGTATGTTCACACCCTTTGATATTTAACTAACTAATTCAAGATGCTAATACTCTTTTCCATATACAGAACCCTCAGCCTTTGGACATTATTTCGCAAGCCACCTCTGCCGTAGGCGGTGTGACATCTGATGCCGGCGGACTCCTCAGTGGCGCCTCCTCCGCTGTTGGTTCTGTGACTGGCACTGCCTCTTCTGCCGTGGCCAGCGCCACCTCAGATGCCGGATCTGCCACTTCGGACGCTGGATCTTCCACCTCGGACGCGTCCTCTGGTGCCGCCTCTGCCACCAGCACTGTAGTTGCGTCGGGCTCATCGGCTGCTGGCGCCGGCGGCGGCTCGTCTACCACATCTGACAGCAGCAGCAGTGACTCTTCTTCGTCCAAGTCTTCATCGAAGACTTCTTCGTCGAGCACCAAGACATCGTCGTCTGGCAGCAGCACGTCTACCTCTGATAGCGGTGCTAACGCCCAGCAGGCTGCTGTTGGCCTTAGTGCCCTCATGGGCGGTGCTGCCCTGATCATTAACATGTAAAAACGAATGTCCCGCTTACTTGGTGGAAAAGGCTCCCAACGAACACGGATAATGAGGGTTAAGGGGGGAAAATTTTACTTAATAATGTATCATAATACACAGTCCCAGTCATGTCGTTAATACTTTAATATCTGTCTATGTATATTCTGGTGATAATATGGGCTAAGTATTCTTTCTAGAATCTCCCCAGAGCTTGTCCAGAACTTGGAATATCATAGTGACATCGCGCATGATTTCCGTAGTCACTTTTCCACCCAGCCGTTGCTGAATCTTGTCCGGATGCCATCGCACTCGTTCTTCCTTGAGTAGCTTCGTCTGCTCTTGTATGTCCTCCTCTTGCAATGCATCTACAAAGAACTCGCGCACGACTTCTTCTTCTCCTTCTGTTGCTCTCCGTCCACGCGGCCACGGTATTCTCTCTACACTGCCGTCCCATAGGCCCCAGCTACTCAAGTATTGCTCCCAAGCGTTTCTGCGCTCTTTACGGCGTCGTCGCTCATCGCCCGCTTGCAATCTCTGCTCTAGTTCTCGCTCCAGTCGTTGGTCTCCACGACGTCGTTTCTCATCCGCTTTCCGACGCTCGCGGTCTGCCTGGCGCACTTTTTCGCGCCGTTCCTTCTCTTCGAGCAAGCCTTGGTGTGTCTTAGCCCACATCTGCTGTCGCACCCACGCGGCATACTCTTCGTCCGTCATGTGCTCGAGTTCGCCCTGTGCATTCGGGATTTCGCGCCCCCGCGCACCGGCATATATGTGAACTGGCTGGCCATACACGCTTTCCCAGTAGGCGGCACCTTCGTCGTCAGCGAGCGCATCAAAAAGCGATTCGCGGAAGGCTGCATCTGGGTCAAGACTAGGTTCTTCGTGTGGGTTATCGGGCGTGGGAGAGCGGGCGCGGTGAGACTTGCGGCTACTACGTGTAGAGTGATGGCGGACATGCCGGTCCCTAGAGCGAGATTGGGATTGGGCACGGCGTTTCCCTTCAACATTATTCTCTCCGCTGCTATCTCGATGTCGCTGCGAGCGACTCTGCCGTGAGAACGAAGAAGACTCAGTCTTGAGGCGCAGTTTCTTTGCGCGAGGCTTCAGGGTCGCAGAGGATTCACTAGAGCCGACATCTGACGGTAGATTTCTCGCGCTGTTGCTGATGCTACTCTTGGTATTGCATGGTACCTCCGGTTCTTTAGGGTCACGAGACTCACCATCACGCCGCCTTCGCTTCGAGCTGCCGTTGCTAGAAGTAGAGTTATGGGTGACATCCTGTCGTCGTCGGTCGCTTCTGCTGCGATCTGAGCGGTCATCACTAGCATGCGGCCGAAGGCGTTTGTCGGCGTCGATTTCTGGATTGAACGACGATAACAGATGGCGTCGTCTAGGCGATGAGGGTCTTTCCATGGTTGACAAAAGATCTGAACTGAAGAGGTTGATGGACAGATTCTACCTAGATTGGCGCAAACAGATCTGGGTTCTTGCCGGCGTCTTTTATCAGGGCTTGTCCCACCAAAACTGTCGATTTTAGGCGGTGACGTCGATAAGAAAACAAAACGCCGGAGTTTAGCCGCAGTCTGTTGGCTCAAGCTTTGGGTTACTTTTAGTATGAAAAGAATTCATTTCGGCCACAGCAATCAAGCCAAACAGGAGGAAGCGGTTGTTCATTTGCTTAGTTTGTTTAGTTGGCGAGGCAATCTGGCCAAGCTTTGATCTAGCTTTGAATTCTCCTGCAACACCGCGACAGTTTTCTTGGATTTTTATATTCTTTCCTTACCTTGTTTTATTTGATGGGCTTCCTTCTTCTTTATTTGGTTCTTGCTTGTCTTCTGTCTGCTGGCCAAGACGCTTTCCTTATTCTCTCGTTTTTGCCTGTCGTTCATCATTGCGTTTGTGTCTGAAGCTAACTAGAGAAACAAGCCTGTATCGACTACAGATACCCAGCTATATATTCCAAGAAAAAAAGAAAAAAGAAAAAAAAACTTACCTTCTATTCTCACATTCGTTTACAACTGCTTACAATTAGCCCTTCCTAAATCATAACAACTGCTTGGGTCAAGATCGACATCTATCTAGCAGCTCAACACGATCATGGGTGGTCTTTTTCTGCTACTATCACTATGTGTATGACCCTCCTCTTCTAGCCGCGCATCGCCTCTTTTTTTGCCAAACCCAATTGCTAACCATGGTCCTATCGACAGGTGATTATGGCTGTGACGTAAGTCCCTCCGTACCACCCTCATTCTATTCATCTCGAACTCCGCCGTTTGCTCCCCGCGAACTCCTACTGTTCCTCCGCCTCCCATCCCTAACGCTTTTATACTTCCGCTCTACGCTTAACAGATCCTTCGTCGCTGGCGCTCTCCCGTTGACCATGACGCTTTCCCAGTCGCAACTGCGCCTGATTTCTAGCATAGGTGTTGGTATCCTCGTCGGCACCTCTATGACAGTAATCATACCCGAGGGTATCGAGGCTCTCTCTACCCATGCTCATGCGCAAGCCCCAGCTTCACCCATATCTGCCGCCATTACGCCATCCATGCGCCGTAGCGCCGCTGCTGCTGCTGTCCAGCTACTGAATGTCCCCGAGATGCTGGTCTCATCTCGAGCCGCTACTACCCCACATGATTCCACCCTTGACGCCATAGACCATGTTCTCAACAGTCGTGTCGAAGCAGAGCAGAATCACGAAGATTCTACCGCTGCTATAGTTGTCGCAGCCACGCCAATTTCAGCGACTGCTGCTTCCGCCGAGGGTTTAGAGGTTCCTACTTTCTCTATCGGCTTCAGCTTGATATGTGGCTTTCTATTGATGTTCTTCATCGATCGCCTGCCACGCCATGCTTCCGAGCATCTATCAGCGCCGACACCGCGAGATATCTCACTTGATAATCTTGCTGTGGACGGTACGCACGATGAGGAGTCTATTGGATTCCTAGCGTCATTGGCGCCTAGCTCACCATATTCGCGCAGTAATGCCTTAACTGTTGGCCTGGTGATCCATGCTGCAGCCGACGGTATTGCCATGGGCGCAAGCAGCAGCACCCAGAACACCAAGCTCGGGTTCATCATATTTCTAGCCATTATGGTACACAAGGCCCCTGCTGCCTTTGGCCTAACTACTGTTTTGCTCAAGCAAGGCCTGTCCAAGTACGCTGCCAGAGGACATTTGCTAGTATTCAGTATGGCGGCGCCATGTGGTGCTCTTGTCACATGGTTGCTAATACATATCTTGGGCGGCAGCACAGGTATGCAGGGAGACCAAGGCCACTACTGGACAGGCATGCTTCTACTCTTTTCAGCGGGAACCTTCTTGTAGGTTTTTTTTAGATCTTAATAACCCGTATACTTTGTGACAACAGCCATCTAACTATCTCTTTCCAGGTACGTCGCTATGCACGCTATGCAAGAGGAAAGCAGTTCCCATGACCACGGCGATTCTAACGCTTACCCTGACTCGCCACACCAACGTAATCGCTCAGGTCCTCAGATGCGTGATACTCTTGCAACTGCTGGTGGCATGCTGCTACCACTACTTGCCCAGCTTGGTCACAGTCACTAATTAGGTACACGGGGAGATAGATGGGGCAGGCAGAAAAGAGGTAGATATCTTAAGTATACCTTCACAGGCTTCTGTCTTGTCTAGAATACATGCAAAAGTTGATGATTGATTGATTGATCAATGTTATATATTATTCTGCCTTTGCGAGGTTCGAGGTCCGCATTAGGCAGTCTGAGATCTAAGAAGACTAAGTACATCTGAAATATGTTGACAAGGCGCCTTCTCTGGCCCAGTGGACAGAACCCTGGGAGCNNAGTGGAGGGATTGATCATTCGGAGTAGCCTTAATACAGGTTCCATCACGCAGAGTTATGCAAACGTTGATGAATATATACCACAAATTCATAGGCCTACCACTATACATTGATGATGATGATGGCTTTTATATTATCATGCCTTTGCACAGTATGAACCGCT
Organism: Endoconidiophora polonica; assembly: GCA_001856765.1. Classification (NCBI taxonomy): domain Eukaryota; kingdom Fungi; phylum Ascomycota; class Sordariomycetes; order Microascales; family Ceratocystidaceae; genus Endoconidiophora; species Endoconidiophora polonica. Next base: position 86,750 of record LXKZ01000139.1, on the reverse strand, counting down.
ATACATCATCAATGAACAAACACCATGTACTATACTTACCCTCCACTCCTAATATTCATAGATTATACACAAAAATACTTGGCAAGTCACAATCCACATGAACACGCCATCAAGACGTGCTAGACAGCTAGCAACACCTCGTTTCGATCAAGGGACCTCCGGGTTATGAGCCCGGCGCGCTTCCACTGCGCCACGTTGCTTGTTGCTCCGGCTTGTTAGAAAGAATGACTCCTAGATGGATATATATGGGGTAGTTCTGCGTGCTATGTGGATGCCGGAGGCTGGTGCCTGTTTAGGATGATCCTAAGGGAGCTATCGTGGATATTTTGAATCGCGCAGACTAAAATCTTGATTGGGGAAGCTAGAGGCGAAGATACAGTGGTGGAAGTAGTAAGGTGATAGATAAGTAGGAAGAGCTCTCCCTGCTGTTCATGCACTGTCCACCTAGCCCTTCACAACATATCGTTGTAGCTTTGATAGATGGGAGTTTGTGAGGTAGTCAGTCGGCAAGGGGGCAGGTGGTATCACAAAGCTCTGGCAGTTAATCTGTCATCCCTGTGTCACCTGTAGACAGCAGTTGTCAGCTGTGTCTTTGTAGGAACGCCAATAGTAGCCTATATTGGAGAAGCAACAACTGATGAGCTTCTCGATCATTATAAGGCGAAGCGAATAAAATGAAAACTGAAAAAGAATCAAACCACATAAAATCAAATTAAGGTTAGGTTATGCGTTGTTAGCCAATATCGCGTTATCTTTCGATTTCCGTCGCTCTAATTATTTCCATTATTGTTCTTATTTTCTTGTACATTTTAGAGAACCAATCAGTTAAAGGTCATTCACAGCACTTGTTCTTGTTTACATCGCATTTACTAGACAAGGCTTAATGGAGACTTTTGCTTTGGTTTAAGCTCAGGATATTCAACCAAATTCGTGGTAGCTCGTTCTCATTTGCGCTTTGTTTGCTCATCACGAAGCAAACATCATGACATCGGGCTTCAATTCCGTGAGGCGAGATGTTCCACGCCTTCAGCGAGACACCTTTGATGACGATGTCCATGATGATGTACATATTGAGGAGTCACTCGCCGTCAGATATCCCGGTGAAGACTTGCGCCCTACGAGCCAGAAGGAGATTCACGGCTGGTACATGTATGCCTTTGCCTCTGAGGTCTACGTCATCTGTGGTAAGTCTTGCTTTCCAACTCTACATTGACTATATGACCCGACACAGTTTTCTTACTAATTTCATGCGCTTCTAGGTATTTGTAAGTTAAAAATGCGCCTGCGGTTTATCTGCTGCCTTACGGCGCCCCGACTAATCATTTTTTGACATAGCTTCGTTCATTCCGATTCTCCTCGAAACCCTCTCCCGCGAAAATGGCCACCTTCTCCATAGCCCCGACAAGCCATGTCCCGCCTCGCACGACCGCCTGAACTCCAACAGGCTTGCCGATGCTTGTGTCGTCACCTTTCTCGGCTGGGACATCAACACCACTAGCTTTGCCATGTACACCTTCTCTTTGAGTGTTCTGCTCCAGGCTCTGGTGGTAGTTTCCATCAGCTGCACCGCCGATCATGGGACTAGCCGCAAAAGCATGTTGCTGGTCTTTGCCTTCATCGGCGGCATCAGCGTCATGAGCTTCCTGTTTGTCACTAGCAAAACCTATCTTCTTGGCGCCGTTTTGACGATAATATCAAACATCTCGTTTGGCGCTTCGTTTGTGCTTCTCAACTCATTCCTACCTCTGCTAGTGCGGAATCACCCTAACGTCACCGGTTTAAAAAATATCCACGACTCAAGCTCCGTTGTTGCTAGCGAAGATGCTGCTGTTCGTCAGTTTCAGAGTGATCTAGAAGCGCCGGATGCTACCGACAATAGCAGGCCTAACTCGCGCTCGGCTCTAATCCCATCAGATGCAGCAAGCACAATCTCACACGCCATGTCAATTCATGACGAGCTCACCTCGGTTGAGATGCGTCTCTCTGGTCAAATCTCGTCTACCGGTGTCGGAATCGGCTACTGTGCCGCTCTCTTTGTCCAGCTCATATGCATTGGCATCGTGATTGCACTCAAGAATACTACTTGGTCTCAGCGCGTGGTCCTCTTCCTAGTCGGCCTATGGTGGACTGTCTTCACAATTCCATCTGCCATGTGGCTCCATTCTCGTCCTGGTCCACCACTGCCCAGTTCGCTCAAGGGCCACAGCTCCGGCTGGCGCTCTGTGATATCGGATGTGGCGCATTCGTGGGGTAACCTCTGGCGCACTGTGAAGCTGGCGCGCCGTCTTCTTGATGTCGTGCTCTTTCTGACTGCGTGGTTCCTTCTCTCGGACGCCATTGCCACTACATCCAGCACGGCTATCTTGTTTGCCAAGACCCAGATGCATATGTCTACTTGGGCTCTCGGCATGATAAATGTCATCTCGACTGTTTCCGGTGTCGTTGGTGCATTTACTTGGTCATTTATCTCCAAGTATTTTTCTCTGAAGCCTCACCAGACACTTCTAGCTTGCATCGCTCTATTTGAGCTAGTTCCCATCTATGGTTTGTTAGGATATCTACCCTTTGTACAGCGCTGGGGCGTTATTGGTTTGCAACAAGCATGGGAAATGTACCCCGTAGCCGCCATATATGGCTTTGTTCTTGGAGGTCTCAGTGGCTACTGTCGTTCTGTATATGGCGAGCTTATTCCACCAGGCTCTGAGACGGCATTCTACGCCTTATATGCTATTACCGACAAGGGAAGCAGTATATTTGGACCTGCGATTGTAGGTTTCATTATTGACAAATCTGGCGACATTCGCCCAGCCTTTGGCTTTCTTGCCATCATGGTTAGTCTACCAGCCGTCTTTGTATACTTCGTCAACATCAATCGCGGCAAGTTAGAAGGCGAGAGATTGGCGGCTGAACTAGATGGTCTAAAGGCCGGCTACTATGAGCCGCTAAGCGCAGAACACGGTGAGGACTAGGTTTCCCCACGTGTTGATACTGATGCCCAGGAAAACTATGTGATCTTTGATAGATTTAATCCAACCCATCTGAAACCTTGTCTCCATGTCTTCCTCTTGTTATCATCTAAACGCATCTCCACATAGCATCTGTATTGTTTCTTACTCCATGCTCTATCATTTTCATTTATGTATTCTTTTTCTACACCACTACGTTCAGAAGTTGTATGAGCTTTACGTGCAACATCGCTCTATTTTATTTAGTATGTATCTATTATAATGATATAATATGATGCCTTCTACCCTTAAATAATCTTATGCTATTGTTTGCCGTTGTCATTTTGGAGACCCTTTAGCTAATTGGCTTAACTTAGGGTTAAAACCCTTGTAATATAGAAAAAGTGGTTCTCTAGTAAACAATGACGCGACGACGAAAGGAACTTATATGAGATATAGGCAATACTTGACCACTATTTACACAGATTGCATTTTCTTGATAAAGTGTTCTCTCATCATCGTCTCTGCTTCATAGATCAGCCTCCAAGATATATCTTACTTTGTAAAAGTAATCGCCTCTTATCCTTCTTATTTTATCGATTTCTAATTCGCAAAGACGGGAATTAACACCTTATATACACAATAATATCCTTTCAGCGTCTCCTAGAACAGATTAAGAAACTCTAGATGTCGGTGGCTAGAGCTCAGATACAGAAATCTCATGCTACTAAAGATTCTATTTCTATGTTGAGGAAACCAAGTTTTCAATATGGTCCATCTAACACGACAGCCCCTGGAAAATCTACTGCGGCTACTACACTTGATAAAAAAGGTGTTGCTGCTAGTAGTGGGGACGTTAGTGGCCACAGAACTACACATACAGAGCTTAAAGAAAACTCAGTATCTGGTACAGATTCTATGTTAGGTCAACAAGGCAAACAAGATAGAGATGTTAGTATGAACAATGCCGATGAAGAAGATGATAGAGAAGACTCTGGATCAAAATCGCCAGTCATATCTACCTTGGACAATCATTTCACTGTCCGGCTGCTCCCGGGTGCTCTTGAAGCTTCAGCATTGAAAGCATGTAGGAAATTGCAGAGCGATTGGCGCGCAAAGCCGAGAGATGGTAGTGCGCTACAGGGAAATGAGCGGTACCAGCCGTTCCCATTTAAACCCAAGGGAAAGTTCCACACACATCCTGCGCTTCACAGCAAATTTGTGATCGAGCCGGCGGAGGAGTGGTATAGTATGACGCGATACAACCAATTCAACCGTAAGTTGTATATACATCCTCTCCACCATTGTGCATTTCTATATTATGGCAGTACTTGAAACTAACCAACGCAATCTGAAACAGTAAACACCGTAGATGTCCACACTAATTCCTATGTATGGGTAGTCAGCGAGAAAACGGTTAAACTGCGTGCCGCAGAACAGCAGATACCGGGTCTCTCGACGCCACAGGATCCGCGGGGGTATGGATGGGTTGGACACGTGCTTGAAATTCGCGCACGGGATGCCAGCAACGTATTCTTGCGCGTGGCGTGGATGTTCTGGCCCGACTATCTGGCTCCTTGCCGCTTAGTCAACGATGGGAAGATACAGGGACAGTACATATCGAAAAGGCAGGCGTATCATGGCCGCTGTGAAGTCATAGCTTCAAATCACAGTAAGTGTGGAATTGGCAGGTTAACGAAAAGAGAAGAGGCGGTGGAGATATGGGCTAATGGTTGAAGTGTGTTACTAATGTTGTTCTTTTGGTTTCTTGCTAGTGGACATTGTCAGTGCCGCGACAGTATCGGCGTTGGCGAATATAAGCCAATGGAAAGAACGTGACGGGGAGGTTCATCCGACGCTTTATTGGAGACAAGCAGTCGATTTCCGAACGAACGAGATTACAGTGAGGTTTTTCTAAGAGATATATATATATACATGAGGTATACTTATCATTGAACTAACACATTTTACCTAGTCTGTTCTTCCGCGATGTAGATGCCGCGAGCCAGAAAACCCAGACCATATCCTGATTGGATGTCCAAATGAAGCCTGCCAACAGTGGCTTCATGAGAAATGCATCCTTGAAGATACGCTACTACGCACATACCAGCGCCTTGGAGCTTCTACGCCACATCACTATATCGACCAAGATTCGGCGCTTTCTAGTCCTAACCACAACAACAACAATGATTCGAAGGACTTAGTTCAACTACATAATGAGACTAGTGGCAATGATACTACTGAAAAGCCATGGACAAGGCATTTTGAGGCCCGTTTGGTCAGTACAATGCCGAACAGGTCGCAGCTAAAGTATGTGCAGCCGTTAGTTGAGATTACAGATATACGAGGGTTAGAGGACGGGGTTAAGGTGTGGACTCAGAAGCTTCAGTGTCTGGTGTGTTACTGTGCAATTGAATCATTAGCCACATAGAGCCGAGGCTGAGTTAATGTGTGTTGGTTTCTTGGGTGACATAGAGCTAGCTAGCTTTCATACTAAAGCCAGCTGCCAAGCAATATATGACAAATATAGTATGCTTCTTCTAAGCTTGGCCTATCCGGCTGATACAACGTGACAGTGTTCTAATCATGGCCTCACTTCCCTAAATAACAAGAATAGTATAATATCATGGTGCCGCTTCATCTATTGTCCGGCAACCATGAACAATACTACCAATCGAGCTTTGTCCTACTCATGACGTAGAATTAGGCTGAGAAAGAGCTAATTGATAAGTTTTGCCCCGCATTGTCACAAAATAGTGGGGAGCTTGAGCTTCATTGCAAGGCAGCCAATAAGAACGATTTGGCAGGACCCTTTTTGCTGGGGGCGGAGGTCTAGCTAGGGTCCGAAAGGCGGGTTGGGAGCCTCGTCTCCATCCTTATAAGAAACAAGGTTAAGGAAATAAATACCAAGCCAAGCAAGCATTTTGAGAAATACAGTGTGAGACTAGCAGTTTCTTCTTGACGTTTGAATATAGTTTTGTTGTACAGACTCTTTATTTTGCTTCACAGCCTCATCCATAATGGCGGACATCGATCCCTTCGACTCAGCGCTGTAAGTTTGTTACCTCCATCTTAACATAGCCTGCGGGACCCTTCAGACAGAGCTCCTGAGCAGCTGTCACTGCGAAGTCTAATTTGGGCTCCAACACATACATATATATCCTTCAATATACTTTGAGGTATTCTTAGTCTAACAGTACCCCCCCGTCTATCTCTTCAGGGACCTTCTCCGGCGCCTCAACCCCAAACACACTGCCGAGCACCTCAACTCCATCATCTCACTCGCGCCCGAACTCACCGAAGACCTGCTCTCGTCAGTTGACCAGCCGCTAACGGTGAAGCGCTGCCGCCAGACAGGCCGCGACTACCTGTTGTGCGACTACAACCGTGACGGTGACTCATATCGCTCGCCGTGGAGTAACCAGTTCGACCCGCCGCTGGACGACGGCGGTAGCCTAGGTGGTGTGGGCACGGCAGGTGACAATGGCGGTGCTGGCGAGGGTGCTGTGCCAAGTGAGCGCGTGCGCAAGATGGAAATCAAAGCAAACGAGGCGTTTGATGTGTACAGAGACCTGTACTATGAAGGTGGTGTGAGTAGTGTGTACTTCTGGAACTTGGATGACGGGTTCGCTGGAGTGGTGCTACTGAAGAAGTGTAAGTTTGATCAAGAGAGTAGGGTCACAGATCTATGGATAGACTATCCTTTGTCTTGGATGTAAGAGAAGACGCCGGACTAATATTCATTGGTATATTTGCAGCTTCTACGCCAGGCACCTCAACCGAGGGCATCTGGGACTCGATCCACGTATTCGAAGCTATCGAGCGCGGACGTACCACACACTACAAGCTAACATCGACCGTGATTCTCTCGCTAACCACATCGACGGCAGCGCTGGGTGACATGGACCTGAGCGGCAACATGACGCGGCAGGTTGAGATGGACCTCCCCGTAGACGTGGACGACAGCCACATCGCCAACGTCGGGCGGCTAGTTGAGGATATGGAACTCAAGATGCGCAATTTACTGCAGGAGGTCTACTTTGGCAAGGCCAAGGACGTGGTTGGCGATCTGCGCAGCGTTGGTAGTTTGAGCGAGAGTGCGCGCGAACGGGATACGCATCGTGAAATCATTAGCAGCATGCGCCGCACGGAGTGAAGCAGAAGACGAGTGATGGCTGCGGTGTTAGCTATACGAGATTTGTCCTGTCTTCTATCCATGTCATGTCATTACATTCTTCTTTTTTATCTTGCCTGTTCGGATTTGATATTGGTGGAAGGATAAGTCCATCCTACGCTTCCAGAGGTTTTCTCGTTTTCTTTTCCAACATGCATTTATATCTCTCTTTATTTTTCCCCCCCAATCTTCAGCCTGGGTGGTCGTGATATATGACAGAGCGGAAAGCAACACAAACAATATCTTACCAGCCAATCACAAAACTACAGTCCCGTGATCAGGCTGGCTACCCGCATAATTCTGTATGACAGTCCGAGGAGACATTTAAGCAACGTAAAGTAGAAGCAGATAATAAGATCACCATAGCACATAGTCGTTGTACCTTTCTGCTTCTACTTCTTCTTCTTCTAAGCACACATCGTCGTCCAAGCGAAAATATAGCGAAGATGGTTACAGCAACAGTTTTCTTTGACAAGGCAATTCCGGAGAATACGCGTTATGAATACGTCGCCAGTCTTAGAGCCAAGCCAGCCCTATCCTTACCTATCAAGATTTACATTCGGTGAGTCATATATAGCGAACCTACTGAGTAGTGCCTAGGCCTGATATACAAGAAGATATAGATCATTCTAACAACTTTCTCCATAGACGTCCATGGCGCAATATCAATAATAAACGCTTCTCTCTGGTTGAATACTTCGATCTACACGACAATTTCCTAATGATTGCCAAACTGGTCGACTGTTCAAGACTACAGACATACAGAGACTTCGAAGAATCCGAAGAATTCAAACAAGACGTAGGCTCTATACATGGCCGACGCCGTATCTAATGTTCACGTGACTGTAGTCTTGAGTCGTTGGCAAATGTAGCCAAGTCTCTAGTAGTACTAGGGGGGTTTTGCATCAAATATTCCCTTTTTGTTTTCATTTCTTCTACGCCTTGACCCCAGTTAGTATTGCTTTGTTATCTTCTTCTTTTTTTACCGTTCGTTTCCAGTACACAACAGCAGATCTTCTTCCCAAACCAACCATTTGAAGCTTCCCGAAGCTCTTTTACGTTATGCCTCAATCTTATGGTAGCTTCTGTCGTGTAACAATGGGCGCAAGATGAAGGAGGAAGAGGTGGGGGACAAGAGGGAAGAGGGGTGTGTAATAGCTTTGTTATTTCTTGTAGTTGTGACCCAAAAAAAATTAACAAGAATAGGAGAAAATGTATGCTGTTGTTCCCCGGTCTAGAGTAAAGTGGGTGGAATAGGACATGAGGAAACCAACCCAACAATGTGATAAGTAAACTTATATCAACAGATGAGAATGCGCATAGAGATATCTAAAGAAAATTAGGGATATAACACAGTCACTATCTGAAGAAAGAAGAAAGTGGCTGGTTATGTGCAGCCATGCTGAAACAGGAATTCATGCATGTCTCTATTCAAGTCTTTTGATTCTTGTGGAGTCGTATTTCGGAAAACCAGAATATAGAGAAAGTGAAATTAACTGTTCGGGACCGTGGAATTAATCTGCAAAGTATGTCTACGGTGGAACATGGGCTTCTGAAGGCAATAAGCAGCCTCAAAAAAGAAAAAAAAGAAAAAAAACCAAAAACACCCGTTTGACGGCAACAAGGTAATATTCTGGTGGACGAAAAGCATCCGGAAGCGAAGCAATTAAGAGACAAAAGACAAGTTCAAAGCAATAAGGCACAAGCTAATATCACAAGCAGAAGGAAAAACTGTAAGCATATTATGTAAAATATATATATAACTAGCGTTTCATTTTGGAGATGGAGATGGTCCTTTGTGTATTTAGCTCATGAGCTAAGTAGCAACTGCAACGGCACCAGAATCAGCGCCTAAAGTCGGGTTCCTTGACACGGCAAGCAAGTTGGACGAACAGTGCTGCTCTACATAGTATGCTTCTCTTCTATTTGCTGGCTTCGTAAGAGCCGCGTTTCGGCTGATACAACTGCATGTGGCGGAGTGACTAGCCGGCCGGGCGGACGGGAAACATTAGTCTTTCCTCCTCTCCTTGTATTCTGGTATCTCTCTTGCTTCCGTGATATTTATCCCAGCGGGTGGATAGAAGGAGGAGAGTCACATGTAACTGTCGAGATGAAATTCTTATAGGGGCCATGTTGATCTTTTTCACAAGAAAACGAGTCAAGTATATCCAGAAGACGCCCAGTTGTCTAGTGCCAGTAACAAGCTAGCTGCCAATACGTTCGTGTACGCGGTTATCCGGACTGTCGATATTGTGGAAATAACCACAGACCAGAAATAGAAGTATGTTTTCTTAGCCGTCAGTAGCAACACCTTTGCTAGCTCGATACTTGTGATATTACATTATAGGATAAATAGCAACAGTTACATGTACCTACTACTCCCACTACTCTTCCAGTATTGATAATATTGGGTTCGATAGTCTGCTAAGAGGCTTGCTTAATTCTATCTTTCTCTGCATCCAAATTCCTCAGAAGGGCCACTGCAACAACAAGAATATCAGTATTAGTACCAGCGCTGTACAATATAGCATCAAGTTAGCGAACAAGATCAAATAAAATAAAAACGCCCGGGCCAAGCCAGCTTCCGAGCTCCGACAGCACAACCTCGGCGTCCAAGCTCAAGCTCTTCTCAGTAGATACTACATATCAACTTATTCACTAAGCAAGATATACCCCGGCTTAAAAGGTAGACGGAAGGCAAATATAGAACTAGGCACTGTTTCAAGGGCCTGTCTTCCCCACAACGTTTGATTTCCAGCCTTAACGCTAAGGGAACGGCGCGCCAAAAAAAAAAAAAAAAAAAAAAAAAAAAAAAAGAGAAAAGGTACATTTGTATGTTCTACATAGTTATAGCCTGTTGGCCTTTCGGTCTTGGGATGTCTATATACTAAGTAAACCATACGATATTAACGCCTCATGTGCTCAAGCAGTTCCCTACGCGAAGTCTTTCTTTTCTGAGCAGGCTTGTCAACAAACAAAATGGCACTCTTACTAGAGAGTTTTATATCTTTCAAGCAATGCCCTCTCAAACAGAGTAAAAAGAAACGCTTGGTCCTCTCCTCCCAGTTTTCTTATTCCTCTTAGCTCCTTTGTAGGCCGTGATTGATGTTGTCGTCAACGGCCAGACTAGCAGCACAAATGAAAAAGGAAAATAGTCGTGGTTTCCTCTGTGCATTCATACATTCACACTCACTGCCACGCAACCCAGACGACTACGTAGTAGTAATATGTGCGGGTTTTATTCCTCAGGATCAAAGAGGAAAGAAGGGAGGGGAGTGAAAACTAGAAGGCTGGGGCCAAGCAAAACGAAAAGAACCTGGGGAATCCGGGGAAACGAACAAACACGAGCAAAAGATGCCATACCTAGTCAACAAGCCAACTTGAACTGCCTGACCAACAGACGGACAGGCTAAGATAAGTTAATCTAGTTGGGCTCAGATGGGTGGGTAGATAGCTGATAAGCAGAGATGCAAAAAGACACGATATGAAAATCTGGGGAAGTCAGAAGAGGAAGAAGCAACCCCGAAGTTTTTTATGGTTTCCCCGGAAAGTTTGTAATGCAAAACTACTAATACGACGTTAAGCCACGAGACATTCATTTTAATGACGTTTTAATAAGATTAGGGTTAGCTCCACAGCAAACCCACATAACGGTCAATATTCTGGCATGTGTCGTTTGTTTTAAGTAGAGAAAAGTCACAAGCCTTAGCCAAGAAGCCAAGAGAAGCTAATAAAGTGCCGTCAAAAATAGCCGCGGCAAATCATAAACTTTTTTGAGTTTTTTATGAGGGCTATAAAGAGAGGATTCGGTTTACTACTAGAAAGGAGGGGAAAACTAGGGTAAAGAAAGGAAAATGCAGAGAGAGAGAAGGAGAAAAACAGAGACAGCGGCTGGTCGGGAGAAAACAAAAGTGAAAGCGCCTAGAACCTTGGTCAGGCTAAAAACAGGCAAGCCAAGATGGCAAAATTACTTGGCTGCAGCCAAGGGCTTCTTCAAAATTACAGGCATGAATATAGAGAATAGGCTGAAAAAAAAAGAAGTATCATATGGTATGGAAGCCTATCAAAGAAAGTCAGATTGGTTAGTATCATGATACATAAACATTGCTCTAGTCTCACAATCAAGCAATAACATGGCTACAAGGTTGACAAGAACAAGCCCAATATGAGATGAGGTTGCTCGCAATCTCCCCCAGAAAGGAAAAAAAAGAATTGTTGTGCCAACTAATTCCACGGAGACTTTTGCTGCTAGATTATCTTCTACTTCTCAAACTGTGTTGTAGATCGCATTCCGCTTCTGGCCGCAGTCTCCGGCTGTTCTTCGTTCTTTCTCTATTCCAAGAACCTTCCGATTCCCAATAACGAATTTCACCATGGAACCAAGCTTCCTCCCTCCTGCTATGAATCTCATCATTCAACCTCTTTCTTTCTTTACTCTCTCCTCCCTTTGCAGCCTTCATAGTAAAGCCTTCGGCTTAAGGTGAAGGAAGCGGGGAGGACAGAACGATGTTCTTTTAGTTTGGTATTGTTCACTTAGCTTGTGCATCGCTAAGATATAACCAGATTATAACTTGCCTCCCCGTGGTGTTTTATTTATGCAGCAAAGCCAACCTAAACAAGGTTCAGAGTAGACACTTGACTTCTCTATGACAGCATACTATGTAAACAATTTAACATGTATATTCACATATGTGGCCTTGTGATCGGTCACTGGAACATCCTCCCTCTGCCCACCCCTTCCAGCTCGACTGTAGAGAAGACAAAGACACCATGCACTGTCTTTGTGGCAGCGTTGCAATGCTCGCCCCGGTTAGCACCGTATCTTGTGATAGTCTATCATAGAGGTGGTCCTATGGATGCGACTGTTTCTTTGTCGAGCAGGCTAGCCTCTAGCGATGATGCTCTACCTATTTTAGCTAAGGAACCATGATAACATCGTCTCTCTCTTTATGCCTACAGCATTAGTTCTTGTTCGCAATTGCTTTTCCTGCTGTCGCCCCTGCTGTCGTTAGCATGACGTAGGGCTTGATGGTCATGAACTCGAAGAAAGAAAAAAGAAAAAAAAAAAAAAGAAAGGGTTTATGAATAATAAAGATGTGTAGCACTTGCTACTGTTGGATCACTGATTATCGTCGTACTGGCAGTAATCGTAACAATTTCAAATGTAATGGTGGCTATAGTTCCACATCACTACATCTAGAGGTTGCTTGCCAAGAGACAGACACAAGGCTTGAGTCTATTTATGACTAGTATCTGTTTATTTGATTCATTCTTTTTAATTCTTTCTCGCTTGTGTCTTGTGCGAACGGTAGTTTGTAGATACAGAACCCTGGATGGATATGGGAAGGGGGGGTTCTATATAATATCCCATTAGTCGGCTTAAAGGCTCTTTTTTTCCTTCTCTTTTGTAGTCTTGTTTCTCTTTGGGGACCAGAAAGAGAAAAGAAAGGAAGCAGCCGATCCTAAAAAGAAGCGAAAGGTAGAAACATGAGAAAACTACTCAGACCTTGTCGAGCAGGCCCCATATCCATATCCTCTCCCTCCCCCTCCCTATATTCTTTTGTCTTACACACGATAAAAGCTTATAAGAAGTCAAAGGCTTGTACCTCTCATATAAACAGATAAGCTCTCGTGATCTAGCAGAAGTCAAAATATAAGCGAAGTGGATAAAGCCAAGCAAAGCCTAACGTCCTTGAAATACCCTGAACCTTTATGGTATGCCATGATTACAAACATCAGCACGCTTCTACATTTGGCCTCGCCACTACGGGTTTCAGTTAGGTCCAATGTTTTGCTGAGAGAATTAGTCAGACGGACAATTCTCACACACAAATTCACACCGTAAATCTTGAGAGCCTGCGTTTCAGAGCCTCAACGTGACGATCAAAAACGATCGACATGCCCTCTGCTTAGCCTTTTTTTTCTTCTATTTCTTCTCCTTGGGTCTATTACATGAGAATGTACTACATAAAGAAAAAAAAGGGGGGAGAGGGGAGAGAATGTCAGAGGAGCATAATCTATCTGTAAAATAGGTAGAGAGACAACGAATAAGAAGCATCATAGTTTATAATAACCATAAGTTCGTTTGACTTCCGTTATGTCAACGCGCAAAAAAATATGTATAGGAACTATGGTTACAATACACTAGGTAGGAAGCAGCTCCGATCTTTACCCCCTTCCCTCTATCTTTCTCTGTTCCCACAGCGTGAGTGAGGATAGCACAATGACGGATTTTTTCCCTCAAAGTAAACCACGTAGCAAAATAAGAAATTACAAAGCGTTGATATGAAAACGGAGTCCCTACTTTAGAGAAATACATGGGAAAGATAGAATGGATAGGAAGACAAAGAGACAAAGAAAAACTACGAACGTAACGTAAGATATCAAAAAGAAGAAAATAAAGAGTGACGCTTATATCACATATTAGAATAGCAGAAATTTAAGACCGAGAAAGTAACGAGGCAACATAATATGACGACGATGACATGATGGTGAGTTATCAAGTTTACGGGATTTATTTACTTCGGTCAAGTTTATGGGCTTTCTTTTTTTCCTTGTTGATGGGAATTATCGACACTGTCACATAAATAATGCATCGCCGGATGATTTAGACTTGGCTCTTTCTTTTCTTCCTACTGTTTCTCACTGTTGCTAGACTTTCCCTATTAGGATTTTGCTTCTACTATCACGTATATGCCTTACTGCAGTATATCAAAATAATATAGTCTTGATACACAGCTGTAGATCACTGAAGCTCGAATATTTTCTTTCTCGCAATAATCAATCACGGCTAGTCAACTATTTAGTTACTGTATTCAACCAACCACTGCTTATTATCTGTGTTGTTGACCCTTTCTTCCTCTTTTTGTCTCGCAAGGTTCTCCATTCTTGGCCCAAAGGTGGGAAATTTCCAACTCTCACATTCTTCACAAGTCACACACAAGCTCAGTGACGCGTACAGCTAGCTAGACACATGTAGCAACAGCAGCAGGAAATAACAACAGCAACCTTTCTATTCCTTATGTATATGCTGGGTCTTGGCATGTGATGTAGCAGCAGAACAAGCAGTAAGTAGTATCGGGGTAGCATTGGCAGTGGATACATACATTTCTACTGCATATCCGGTTCTTACTACTAATAGTAATAGTGCTCAGTCAGCTACGCATACTAGCAGTAACTATAACGCCGAGAACATTTCTATTACAAGACTTCTCAGCCCCAGGCCCATGCCGTGTGTACATTCATAGTAACGCCACCGAAGTAGAGCGGATAATCTACTTGCGTACTCGCAGATATAGTATAAACAAACACAAATTCTAGATAAAGATAACATGGAGCAAGTCTTTTCATTTGTACTAACCAATGTTCTCGTACATACACAGATATACCAGTAAGTCTAATCTTGGTACACGGCGTACCTTTGTAATATGCACAATCTACATACTATACACGTACTTGAATATGTGATGCAATGTACATCAACATATGGTCCGCGACGTGTTCATGTTGAGTGCTTACCAACACAGTAGCTACTATCTTCATACACCCCTCCCCGAGCCAGAGAAAGCATCCCATGTTTGGCAGTGTATACGTATATATCGATGCATGTGTAGATTCGTGTGTGTGATCATTTTCACCCGCAGATCCCATGGCCCATCTGCCACTAAGATCAGAAAAGGGCTGTCGATGATAAAACTAGCATGAAAACCTGCAGCGACGATCCAAAAAAGAATGGCACTATTACTACGTACTACCATTACCATCTATAGCGTGTTTTGAGTCCAGCTTGTTCCTTCTTAGCTTCCCTGTCTACACCTTATTTTCGTTCTTGTTTAAAAAGAAAAGATATGCAAAAGGAGCTGGGGAAGAAGGAAGACATCATTAACACGGTATTAAAGTGTCACCTCTTTTGATGTTTTGTCTCGAAGAAGTTGAAGAAGACGCAATAAGATAAGGCTCAAAATCCAAGTACAACAAGAATCTACTCCGTTTTTGGAGGTCCTGGCTATATCCCTTTGCTTTTTTTGTTACCTTAATACGTTACATCTTACTTTGTTTTGAGTATCTAAAAAGGCAAAGGAAAAGGGGAAAAAAGGAAGAATGGATATACATGTCGTTCGGTCGGGAACACGGATTGAGTGATAGCCAAGCCGGGACAACCAAAATAGGCTGAAAACAGCAGACTCGGCCTCCTTCGCCCACAAAAGATTATGTGTTGGCAGTAATTACTCAGTACGGTCAGTGTCACAAACGATGCATTCAGCCAAAACTCGGGCTAACAAAGACATCGAGGACCAAGATGAAAATCTAAATATAAATCGTAATTACTATTAACATTATTAACAGTAACTAGCCACCTGCATTCAATTCTAATGTTTGCTCAATTACCTCGATGTTATTCAGCCAAAGAAACAAGACATAATAGTAATGTAGCCAATGAATTACCGACAGCTAGCTTACGTAGTAGAGAAGAGAAAACGTAAAAAGAAATATATATCTTAAGAAAGGCCGTGGCCAAAAATTATTCATGCATTATTTAGCAACGTCGCTGTACATAGCAAACAGTCATGATGATTATGATATTGACACACCTCTCATCATTCTTTGTCTTTTACTCTATGTTATTGCTCATCCGTCAGAAGTTACGCCGAAAAAGCACAGACCGCCTTCAGCCAGAGAGTCCAGCAGGCTAGCCTTGGACCTTTTTCAAGCAGCGAGTGTGACGGTATGTGTAGACATCACGTCAAGTTTCCTTCTCTTTGTGTATTTTTTTGTCCCAACTCTGTAAATAACTAGTACGAGACTTTTCAGGTAGCACTACCTACAGCGAATTAATAAGTAGCAAAATAGATAGGGAAAAAACAGTCAGCCTTGGTCTCCTGTTATGCATACCATCCGAGGCACAGACTACGTGCCCACTCTAGACATCAGGCGGCTGCTGATTAGTTGCCATGGATTGGTAGGAAGAGGGGCGCATGGCAAACAACCACGCCGATAAGCCGTCAGAGAAAAGAAGGAGAATACGATTATACAATGGCGGCGTATGTTTGTTGATCGTGTACTAGTCTATTGAACTTGTATCATTCGCCGTCTTATGATACGCTACTAGTTAGAGGATATGCCAAGCGCTGCTCGTATAGACTATAGCTGAGATCTTGCAAGCAAAGAAATCTCAGTGGTAACTGTAATACTCATGGCTGTAGTAGTACCAGTAGCCAAATTCAGATTCAATATACGAGGCCGTGGACGACGAAAGGCAAGAAGGCTTTGACCTTTAACGCCGGACGGAGACGCGCCCGCTCTGAACGCAACCATCTTCCACGGTGTATCCCTGGATGTCATTCTTGTTGATTGCCTACGTACCAGCATTCTCAGCAAAGATCCCTGGATAGAGATCCTCATGGTATTTGGTATTACTACTAGGCCCCAAGCAAGTACTACTAGCAGTGATAAGTTAAGTTAAACCCTATGAATCTTCCCTTAGTTCCAGATCCAAACAACAGCGCAACAGCATAAGATAAGTATCGATCTCGTTCTAGTTGGGAGATCTGTTGCGCTGGCTTAGATCGGGTTACGTTGAAAAGAATTGCAGACATAGTTCTTTCTTTTTTTTCTTTGAGAAGTATAAGTCGAAGAAGCTACTCGATGGCATAGAATAATCAGACCTGTGGACGCGAGTTAGCCGAACAAAATAGCGAAAGCGTAGCATCCAAGACTTCTTACAGTCATGTAGAGAAAATATTATTTGTTTAGTCTCTTGGCAGAGTCGCATCGCTGCCGTGCCGCTGAAGACCCTCTAAATCGGCAGCCTCAAATGATCAATATATTGAAAAAAAAGTCCGTCACGGTGAGGCTGTCTTGCGGCGCAGAGTTCTAAACGTTGTAGTCGGTGGGAAAGTTCATCTGGCCTACAGTAGAAGTGGAGATGGATATATGCAATTACACTCCTCGAGGCAAACAAAGCTAGAACTACTAAGTTATTGCAACTGTATCTCTGGCTGTTCTTGTTTCAGCATCTTCGTCTGTCTGTGACGCTGACGATGGCTGCAGTTGCAAATCATGGACAAAGCTCACTGGTGGTTGTTTTCCTGTAAGAGGCCACCGGTGGGCTCTAGATTCGTCCTCTGGAAACGGCAAGAAACTACGTCATTTCCATTAGTTCACTCTTTACTTCTTTTCGTATTCTTTGTAACGCCGTCAATGTCAGTTTGATCCCGGTTGTTTGTTTTCAGCTACCATCGTGACCAACCAACAAAACAGTGGATATAACAAGAACATGAAATGTCTCTCTTGTCCGGTCACATGCCAAGTTAGTACTTATTTTTTTCTTTTCTTTTGTTGCGCCCTCATGCCAAGATACGCAAAAAAGATAGCTAGAAAAACAAGCAATTGCTTAGTAGCCGCTTGCAGGCTTCTGACAAGCCTTGGCTCAGGTTGCGTTCTGACCACTTTGACTGGTGCTATTCTCGCGCTTCCTCGGCGAGTTAAAGTAGGTCTGAGGAATGAAAACGAGAAAATAGAGAAAGCTTCGGAGATATTGTAATCTGGTGTGTGTATAGGAATCATGACATAACATGGGGTCTTGGCATATATAACCCTAGAAGCCATGTTTAAGATGAAAACACTCTGCTGCCAAAGTATGCTGCTGGGTATTCAACTGCTTTATGACCGTCCGAATCTCTAGTTAAACGCACTCAGTTTATCCGTTTAAAATATAAGTTGACTTAATGTTCCTGGGGTTCAGTGGCTAGCCATAGTTGCTAGACTGATAACTAGTGTTTGTTCTGTGAAAGATAGGAGAACTACTATCTCTTAGAGGCGAAGGACCCTGCGCTGTTGGCGTGAGCTGGCTATAAGTTGGTCAGAGAATACATACTAAAAAATGTAAACAACCACTGTGACCTTAACTGCTCTGGGTTATGGAAAGATAACCGAGTCTCTATTCTAGGGGGAGAGCCTTAGTAGAAGGCTTTAAAAGTCTGTCTAGTAACCAATCTGGCGTTGTTTGATTGCGTAGCAATGTCGGTAGACGTTGAATATACACACACACACGTAAACAACCAGAAAGAATATTGCTAACTACTAGTAGTTGAAAATAAATAACAAGTAAGGAACAAGCTACGGTATAGTTAACCTCACTAAACTCTCCCTTTGAGGAACTAATTCTATTGCTCGAGCTAAAAAGATGGCGATTTTCAAACGCTTATTACCCGTTCGTATGATGTCATTCTTTTAGACAAAGAACAGGATAGCTGGAGTTGTTTTCTTCTCTAGTGGCCCACCTAGTTTCTTTGCCACAGCCACTTATCGACCCCAGTTTTGTCCAAAGACCTGCCTTTTTGTCTTTTTACTGGCTTCTGTAAATATGATTGACTGGGGGTTGGTAGTAGTTGGCAAAAAAAATAGCAAGCAAACAAGCAGAAGAAACAATAACCTATTGAAAGATGTGCCTCAATTGAGATAATAGAATTGTTTCAGCAATGATACTTTCTTCGGTCAGCTATTCACTTGGCCCCTCGTTCGGAACAGAAAAAAAACGAGCGAGGGCATTTGTCTCTTTTTGATTTCTTTCGTTCGCAGTAACCCCGAGTCTGAATGCAACGGCAAGAGAGCTTACTTGACGCAGTCAGCACAAACATCAAGAGAGCAATGACACGTGTTTCTTAGTGCGCTTGCTATCGCTATTCTTACCATCACAGATTTCACATGTTACCGGCTTTGTTAGCGCTGAACGCGGCTCCAGGCCAAGCCGACAAGGCTAGGGGTGATATACTCTATTATGTAGAGCAAGCTCTGCCATCAGGTTAAGTCGCCCTCCTTCCTCATCTGCCTTATTCTTTTCTCTCTTCCCTCCCCCTCCTGTACTGTATTTTGTCGTTCCTTTGTTAGCGCTAGTGGATTTTATTCCTTTCGCTTTCTAGCTAGTTTAGTGCTGTTGTCATTTTTACTTGGCATGTAGGATCCACTCTTATCACAACGTTAAACCGAGGCAGGACAACTATGTACAAGTAGCTATAACTATCTAAAGCAAGAAGGCTAGACTGAAGGTTTTGTTGTCTATCAACAGCTTCGAATGCTGCATTGACTATCGTCATTGTAGGGTCTAAAGTTATCCTTTATGTACAGCAGACACCTTCATATTGTATTCACGTATATTGAAGTGTAGATGTTTTAAGGATCTCCTCTGAACTCGCACAAAAAAAGAAGCAACTACAAGATTGATTCACTTGGTGCACACAAGATACAACATAACAAGTCTCCACTCCGCCGCAGCGGGAGGAGAGACCATAAGTCACTAGTGCTTGAATATGTCTGTATACTTCTGATATTTTGGCACCCTCTTACAAGGGTTTGAACGTCGATACCCAAAAAGCTACGCGATTAATAAAAAGGGAAGAGAAAAAAGTGGGATTGCCAGGTCTTTCCGTAGACCCGTGAAGCACGGGCGAGCGCCCAATTAGAGGCAGAGATAATAGAGTCGAAGCTAATAGTAAATTAATAAGGAACGAAGGTGAAGTATGTACTAGTCCTTGTTATCATGTCCTTTTGAACCTCGAGTTATGGTGCTAATGCAAGACGCGGGCCAGAAATCAACCTTGTTCGGAGAGAAAATGGTAACTGCCGCATGGAGGGAAGAGAAGAGAGGAAAAGATATCGAGTTAAAGAGTTGTCGCGCGACACAAGCGCCTGACCGCCTTTTTTTTTCTGCCATGAATGCGCTGTTTCTTATGCTAAGATCTGACATTACTTATCTGATTTGCGGTATACCCAGAACACAGACTTTTGGGCTTCAGTAGTACATTAGCAGTGTCTAATACTATCTATACAGAACCAAAAAAAAGTACCAGAAATCTGGGGTTTTTGACTTGGGGTGGCGATTTATTTGTCTATTTTTTGGTTCAAAGAAAATAGGCACAACGCCGACGAGACGAATAGGAAGGATCGTGAAGGAAGCAACATACTTGGGTCGAGTGTGACACTGGGGAAAGAAGGAAGAGATGCCCCACTTATTATTTACACCTATCTTTTTTCCTTCTACTAATAGTTGTCTCTTTTAATGTCTAAGAAAGTAAGTGGGTCCGTTGTTGTTTTCTCATCCCCGGAGCCGGGTGTGGGGTGCGAGGCAACTAACTGCCTTAGGAAAAACAGAGCGACCAAGAAAAAGGATCATGACTTATTTATTTAATTTATCTGTATCAGTGGATGAAGCCTGGACGTGAACCAACGTCATAGAAACAAACGTCTTTCCTTTGAGATTTTTTGTGAATGGCTTTTGCAAAATCAGGGAAAATAAATTCAAGCGAGAGACAAGGAGAACGAGGATACAGACTCGGATTTTGATTTTCTGGTGATTTTGAAGATCGAGTAAAGCAATTCAATATGGAAGAACACGTACTTCTATTCTTTATTTTGACGCTGATTCTTCTTTTCTCGAGAAAATTGAGGCTCTGAATAAGACGAAAGACGGGTTGACTGTTTCGATATTGAAGAGAGTCTAAAAAAAGAGGCTCTGAGAGACAACATACCTTCTTTTTCTATTATTCAGATCTATAATTCCGGTTCACTTCCCGAACAAACACAGTAATAAACCAAGCAACGCCAAGTTGACCAGTAGGAGATATGTACATTGGAAAAAAATCACATGAATAACAACAACCGATCAAAAAAAGAGGCCCAGGGAATACCAAGCATGTCTCCCCCCCCCCCACTATGCGAAGAGGCACACGCCGATCTATATCGCCCAGTATATAGTGTATCAATTTTTTTCGATATCAGTTATTCACTGCAGGCTATATAGAAGGATAAAGGCTAGTTTCTTCTCGTAACATTCGGTTTCAACCGCCGGCCGTTCTTGGATCGACGCCGGATCGATACAGGAGACCCAGCCTAGATGAACGGAAGACAAGGCGAATCTGCGGCTCTGTTCTGTTGACAGCGAGAAAACAGGGAAAAGAAGAAAAAGGAAAGACAGGATAGGATGTCTAGATCTAGATATCAAGGTATTCTTAGCAACTGGCTTGACGTGTTTGTATACATACAAGATGACTCTATGTCCCTGACTAGAAGCATCAGAGGCTTTGGATCGAAACACTGAAGGACCATGATCAAGATGGCGAAAATCTTGAGATAACAAGAAAACAGGTTTATGTAAGGCGTGAAAGCGGCCCTTTCGTGGCTGCTAAAGAAGCGAGCATATCTTGTAGCCTCTTAGTTGAAAAGCTTCTAGCGATTCGATTGAATGGACGGATAACCATCTTGCCTCCTTGATAGATGCTACTGAGGACCCTGTTTATCGAGAGATGGTAGTTCTTTGTTGATAAGTACAAGTACAAGATATAAAAGAATAGTATCGCCACTTACAATCATGGACTAGTCGTGCAAAGTTACAAAGAGCGTTATTTGCATTTTGTAGCCACATCAATGTACACATACTTACTTGAAGAAACAATAACACATTTCGCCTAGCGTTTCTCGAGACGGAGACCAAACGCGACAGACACTAATTTTTTTTTTCTTTTTTTTTTTTGCAAACGTATAGTTACGGAGAGACTGAAAGAATGCTGGATATCATGTTAGATAGACTCCCCCATCTCGTACGTATTTCACAGCTTTACATGTCTTCACAGTATATATTAGTATTATCGTTCACTAGTAACATCAGCTAAACGAAGCCGTTAACTTATTACTAGTGAGGGAAGAAAAAAGAACACAGTTAAATGAATTGTCGTTGCAAAGCTATGAAAATGATTAGGATAAAATATAATAAAATACCGCATTAAAAAACCCCATCGAAATAATACAGACCTGCACTGGTTAACAAAAGGTCGGCTGGGGTTTATCCTTGAATTGAAAGCACCGGAATTTATTTCATGGGTTTTGCGTGTCGATGAACCATAAAATTGGGTATTTTATTCGCAGCGTAGGATTCCTCTTCTAGACGGGATCTGCCCTTTTGTCACTATGTAAGTAGACTAAGCCGACTTAGCACAGTAACCGCCAAACTCAAGGCAATGAGAGAGAGGAGCCAGGAGAACTTAGTTATATTACAGAGAATGGTCATCGTAGACTATGTTCAGATTATGAGAAGCTTCAAATTAATACAGCAAAATAATAGAAAGAAAACAGTATACGAACTTCGACAGCTTCTTCTCCGGTCCGTATGATGGTTTTTGAGGTAGAACAGCAGCAGCATCTTCTGCTTCTCTTTCTTTTCGTCTATTCTCTGGCTAAGAAGGCCTAAGCAAGATCGACTCTTCTCCTTCCTTGTTGATATCAAATTATGCTCCTTATACTCCAAAGCCTATAAAATTACGTCTTTTTCTGTTTATTTTTTTATCTTTGATTTTATTATTTTACCATATTTATTTTCTCCAACCTTGTACTATACTTTGATATAGACACACTCTCTCTATTATTTTTCTTCTAACTGTCTGTCTACAAAGTTGTCTTGCTCAAAGTCCAAGAGAGAACGACTTGAGCAAACCTTTCCCGTTCAATGTTCAGTATCGACATAAGAAGAGCCCTCGTCCCCCAACTCTTTTACTCTTTCGTTCTTTCATTCTTCCAGGCCTTGTGCTCTTTTCTTACTCTATTCACCGCATTTTATATACCCTATTTTGTTCCTTTCTGGTGTTGAAAACAAAAAGTCCTCTTGTTCTTTCCTTTATCTTTTGATAGAATACACATAAACTCAACCGGTGTTTTCTCCCGCCTTTTGTCTACTTAGACCGCCATCATGGGCATCTTCCCCAAATACTTCGGCCTTCGTGGCCGGTCACTCAACCTGGCCATCGGCCTCTGTGCTGGTATGTTTTCATACTTTTCTTTCTATGCTTTTGTCTTCTCTATGATCTTTGGAATGCTAACATGTGCGGTTTTGCTTGCGGTTCTCTCTAGGCATGGATTTCCTTCTATTCGGTTACGGTAAGCTTCTTCCTTTCTTCTCTCCCCGGCGTACCTTCCGTCTTCTCGCAGCCGTTTCCAGCTTGGTCTATATAGTATACTAACTCAATCGTGTAGATCAGGGTGTCATGGGCGGTATTCTGACCATGGAGAACTTCCTCGAACTCTATCCGATGATTGACCCTAAGCGGGGTCCGGAATCCGAGTCGACGACCCGCTCTACCAAGCAGGGTAAGTGCTACCGATTCAACCTAATACAGTAACTTAACCCTTGCGTATCATGCTAACTCTCATGACATAGGTATTTCGATCGGTTCTTATAACCTGGGCTGCTTCATCGGTGCTATCATTGCCATGTTTATTGCCAATAAGTTAGGCCGTAAGCGGATGATCATGCTAGGCACGTCCATTATGATTGTCGGCGCGATTCTGCAAGCAACCTCATACTCTCTAGTGCACCTGATCATTGGACGTATCATCACTGGTCTGGGCAACGGTATCAACACGTCAACTGTGCCGACATGGCAGTCGGAGACGTCGCAGGCCCATAGCCGCGGCGCCATGGTCATGGTAGAAGGTGCGCTGATCTCCGGTGGAATCATGGTATCCAACTGGATCGATCTGGGCTTCTCGTATGCGCCGGGCAG
The DNA here is from genome assembly GCA_001856765.1 of Endoconidiophora polonica. Lineage (NCBI taxonomy): Eukaryota > Fungi > Ascomycota > Sordariomycetes > Microascales > Ceratocystidaceae > Endoconidiophora > Endoconidiophora polonica. The sequence goes on along the minus strand of LXKZ01000139.1, from coordinate 63,081 downwards.
TGCTTGCTGGCGTGTACCGCTGGCCTTCCAGATTGTCTTCTGTCTGCTGATTCTGGGCTCCGTGTGGAACTTGCCCGAGTCGCCGCGTTGGCTACTGCTAAAGGATCGCGATGAAGAGGCGCGCGAGGTTATTGCTGTGCTGCGTGACCTGAACCAGGACGATCCGTTCGTCGAGGCTGAATTCAACATCATCAAGGAGACCACGCTGGAGATGTCCAAGGGCACTTTTAGGGACCTGTTCACCATGGATGAGAACCGTCATCTACACCGTGTGCTACTCGCGTACATCAACCAGATGTTCCAGCAGATTTCCGGTATCAACCTGATTGTGTACTATGCCCCCGTTATCTACTCTGACATGGGTCTCAGCACCTTCCTGTCGCGTCTCCTCGCTGCGCTAGGTGGCACTGAGTTCTTTATCATGTCGCTTCCAGCCATCTGGCTGATCGAGCGTGTCGGTCGCCGTAAGCTGATGATCATCGGTGCCATCGGCCAGGCCATCGCCATGGCTACGTGTGCCGGCACCGCTGCCTACGACAACAAGGCGTGCCAGATCCTTAACGTCATCTTCCTATGGCTGTTCAACACTTCGTTCGGTATTGGCTGGCTGGGTATGACCTGGCTGTACCCTGCCGAGATTGTACCGCTGCGTATCCGTGCGCCCGCCAACGGTCTCAGTACATCGGCCAACTGGATCTGGAACTTCATGGTCGTCATGATCACGCCCGTGGCCTTCAACGATATTAAACACTGGACCTACCTGATCTTCGCTGTCATCAACGCTCTAATCGTTCCCTGTGTCTACTTTTTCTTCCCCGAAACTGCCTACCGTTCGCTCGAGGAGATGGACATCATCTTCCGCAAGACCAAGGGTCTCGGTGGCTACTTCCATGTCGTCGATGTCGCCCGCAAGGAGCCGCAGCACTACGGCAAGCACGGCGAGCTGCTTATTCCCTTCACCGAGGAAGATAAGCCCACTGTTACGCAACACGAGGGCGAGAAGACGTTGGGCAACAATGTTGGTGTTATGCGCTCTAACAGTAGCAGTCTGGATGAGGAGACGCAGTAAAAAAGGCATATCAACGGCCCAGACGAAAGGAAGAGGGGGGGAGAAAAGGGGTCAGGATGTGTTTGGACGAGCTTCTGGGTAGCGCCGTCAAAGAAATGATGACTAGTTCTGTTTCGTTGTTTCTCTTTTCGCCCTTGTCGTTTTACTGTAACCCACCTGCCTAATTATAAGGAGGCACCAACTTGTTTTTCTTTCTTTCTGTTTACAATTTCATGAATATTGGGATCTTGAGGGGAAGGGCTAATCTGTCCTTGGGCTTTAATCAAGAAAAAAGACTCAAGATAGGTCCTGTGCCCCTCAGAACACGTTGCTGGTTTTAATGATGGCTTATATACCCATCGGCCGCACTTTCTACGCCTCAATTATAGGCGTTGAACCTTGGCTTGGCTCGATATCTGTTTGTTTTGTTTTTTTGCGCATCCTGTCTCTTAGGGGCTTCCATAAATCGTAGGAGGTATCTCACCAGTTGACATCTATTAGTAGTAGTAGCACATATATTATATACACTGATATCACTACATGCTCTACATATAATTGTTTTTGTTTGTTCGAGAGTCAATTAAAAGTATCCGTCCGTTAATACTACTAAAATGAGAACCTAAAAGGCAAGGCGGAAAATGTGTTGGGAGCTCAACTTGGCGAGCGTACACTCAAAAAAAGCTCCCTTCTAATGCAATGAAATAAGGAGTAAAAAAGATGTAGAATATAACAATATGTTGCGTGCGTCAGTGTAAGTGGGGGAGACATATAGTGCGAGTCAAAGTCATGTTATAAGAAAAGACAAAGGAAGAATATAGAGACACTTCCGGGATGAGAAGTATGGCAAAAAAAGGAGAAAAAAATGAAAATGAAATGAGAATATTGATCAGCATGGGCGACGCAGACAGTCGCAGGCCATGGATGTTAAAAAGCAAGACAAAAAAGACAACAAAAGACAAGACAGACAAACGGCTGAGAGATGAGAATCGCTAGATGAGAGGGTCAAGTTTGTCGGGCACTGTTGGGCCTCGAATTAAGAAAAGAACAATGAAATCAGAGAGGTGATGATGTGATATGTGTGATACAAGTGATGGGACGAATGAAGACAAGTAGCAAAGAACCAACTATTTATCGTCGAGCTTAGCTCTCATTAAAAAAGGTCACGCTGTGTGCTGGTGCGGTGGCTGGCATGACGGCGTCCTCCATGTCGACGTCTTCTGACGCTGTTGGTGGCTGCAGCGTTAATTGTGTGGTGGTAAACTCTTCAAACGGCATGGCACTCAGTGGCCGCGTTGGCAACGCAGTGACAGACTGGCGTGCCGGCATAGACATCGGTCGATCGTAAAGAACGTCGATGGGAGTCGAGTCTGGCGGCGGTGAGAACGACCAGACCTCCATAACAGTGCGGTTGCCGCGCAAGGCTAGTGCCACGCAACGCTCACTCTGGAACGCCACGCGCCACACCGCATCACTCTGTGAGATAAGCTCGCGCACTAACTGGCCTGTTTTAAGATCCCAGATCTTGACACGGCCGTCGCTGCCGCCGCTAACTACACGCGTGTCGTCAAACTGCAGGCTAGTCACACTATTATCATGTGCCGCAAGCCGGTGGATCGGTGCCATGTGCTCCAAAGACCACACGCGGACACTGCCGTCCGAACCGCCTGTCACAAGCGTGTCACCGCGCATCTGAATCTGGCCTACTAGCGATGTGTGCCCTTGTAGGATCGCCAGGCATTCGCTAAGAAAGGTTAGCTACAGGTTCTCTCTCTTTGATAAACTCTAGAGTCGTAGGTATTCGTCACTTACGCTGTGTTCGGGTCCCAGATCCGCACATTAGTGTCGAGACTTCCGGTTACCACGCGCTTGCCGTCGTACGCAATGGCATAGATCTGGCTAAAGTGACCCTGAAGAATGTTCAAACACCGGCCCTCCGAGATACTCCATACACGGGCTGTTGTGTCATAGCTGCCTGACACCACAATGTCGCCCTTGATTTCGAGACAGCGCACACTGGCCTGGTGGCCGACCAGCATCTTGGTGCAAGTGCCGTTAGCGATGTTCCATACGCGCAGGGTGGTGTCGCGCGATCCAGAAATGGCCGTCGTGGCATCTGACATTTTAAGACAGCGCACGGTAGAGGTATGGCCTCTAAGAGTATATGTGCAGACGCTATTCGTTTGCAGTTAGTTAGTAATACTCTAGCTATAGCGGTAAAAGTAGATAGTAATACAAAAGATCAGAATGGGAAACAGATAAGAGATACTCACGCTGTGCTCATGTTCCATACACGGATATCACGGTCGCAGCCACCGCTGACCAACACATCACCCCACGGCACCATAGCCCAAACGCCCATGACATGGCCCTCGAGCATCTTCATCTGCTCGCCCTGTGTGTCAAACACGTGGATACGGGCATTGTCTAGCGCAAGGATAATATACTTATCGGTGAGGTGCAGGCTAGTGACTACGCCACCCTCCTGCGTAATGTACTTGCTAATGTGCTGACCGCCGTTGCGCCATGCTGCGTCGACAAGATAGCGCTGCTTGAAGTGCGACTTGTACGATCGTAGCTTGCGGTTGCGGATGCGGCCAAGGCTCGGATATCCCGGCGGGCTGCGGGTAACACACGACGAGGCCGGTGCCGAGGCAATGCTAGCGGCGTCGTTGAGGGGTAGCTGACGATCGTACTCGTGCTTAAAGCACAATATCTTCCACGTCATGTCATCGCTAAGGAGATCCCGCCACCTGCGAGACACTTGGGCGGCGCGGGCCAGAGTCTTTGGGTCATCAATGAATGAGAGAATCTGCATATAGGCGAGGAGACGCGGTTAGCAATATGAGATTGATGAGGATAGGAGCTAGTAAGGCTTACTCTAAGGCACAGTTCATCGGGGAGACTAGTAAACGGATCTTGGCGCAGCAGCGGCGTTACAAACTGGTAGACGAAGCTAAGCTGCGGGCTAGTGCATAAGTTGAGCAGTTCGCTCATAATGGTCATGCGGTCTTGCGGCGACGAGTTGACAAAGTGTTGACGGATCTTATCCAAAAAGGTGGCAGGCTCTATTAGAGGTGGCGCAGCCACACTCCAGGTAGGCCGGACATGGGACGGGCCGGGCGATGCCGCGGGCGTGGGCGGCTGTGGCGGCGAGCGAGATGAGGTCTGTGATTGTTGGCCGGGCACTGAGGGCTGCTGTGGGCACTGTTTCTGATCGAAGCTGCCGGAGGCGGTCGATGTCATGCTAGGCGTCGGTGGGCCGCGCAGGTGGCGCTGGTGCTGGAGCGGATTTAGGGGCTGCTGGGCATCGAGCTTCTCAAGGCGGGCGGTCATGGCAGCGTTAGCATTGCCGACGGCAATTTCCTCACTGAGTCCGCTGCCGCGGCGGCCGGCGATGCTAAGCGGTCTCTTAGGGACAGACATGGTGTGTTTGGTTGTACGTGTATATTGTGCCGAGGATAATAGTAGGGGATAGGAGACAGTGTGTGGAAGGCAACGGAACAAGACGAGAGAGGGAAAAAGGTAGAAGTAACACAAAGCAAGACGGAGGCAGCGGGCGCTACTAGCGGGTGTGCAGAGATTGAGGCCCGGGTTTTCTCAGGTCATTCTACGGCCCAAAAAACAAAGGGGAAGCAGTCGGGTAATTGAGTAGGTGCTCTACTGATCTCTATATAGCGGCGGTGTCCAGCGACAAAACCAGCGACAAATGAGGCTGTGAATGGCTAAAGCGGTTGAAGGCGAATCGGGTTCTCGAGAAAGCCGATTCTCGAGCGGTTTTGCAAGTCAGTCTTGGGCGGCAATGGAACTGATAATGGAAAGGGGTGAAATCGAGGCTCAAAGATGGAGGAGAGCGGCGATGCTCGACTGGCGGGATTCGAAGGCTAGACTAGGACATTAAGAAAGGGACTAGAAGAGAAAGCGGCCAGTTCCTGGCTTGGGTGGAACAGTTGATATGGGCCAGAAGAGAAAATACTAGATTGAAATGTCAGTGGCAACTTTTACGGCGGGTTTCAATCAGAGAGACCTAGAGCTTCAGTTAGCAGTTTTAGCGCCTCACCCAACTGGCTTGACACCTGGATCCAGTGTGTCTCGACTCAAAAATACAGGGCCTTACGAATAAGGGAGTAAGAGTAAGGCCAAGAAACGAACGGCAAGGTAAAATCAGCAGCTGCGCAACGATTCGTCGAGTAACGGCTGCGATGCAACGGCAATTACTCCTTTTTCCACAGTCCAAGCTCTGTTTGCGTTTGGGCCGGCCGCAGAAGGCAACCACCCAACTTAACCAGGGGTGGGGAGAAAGGGTAGAAAAACGAGAAGAGCAACAACCCGCAATTGGAAAAAAATGAAAAAACAATAACAAGACAATAAAGATAGAAGATGTCACGATACAGTAGGTAGATGTAATGCGCAGGCAGTTCTGCAGTGAAAAACTTACCAAAAGCAACAAGAAACGCGCAGTGCTAGACAGAACTGTTTGGCGGTCTAAAGGGACGTTCGTTGGGCTGTTACAAAAGAGAGGCCTTAGAGCTAGATGGCTAGGAGCGCTTGTATGGTAGGTAAATTAGGCCGTATTCGGTAGGCGCAAGGAGCGCAATTAACATTGACTGATAGAGCAGATGTGACAATCGAGAAGAGCAGACAAAGGCTACTTTGTTGTAGCTATGGAGGCAAAAATCGAAGCAGAATAGTGGCAGAAACCAACGATGCTGATGATGACAGTGAAGCAAAAGCCAAGATCGAAATAAGGCAGGCTGCTCACGTTTATGGAGAAAGAACCTAAGAGGGGTGTCTTGCCTTCGCAGTGCCCAGTGTGGTTGCCTTCTATTGGGCGTCTAGCAGATGCTGTATATCAACAGGATATCAGGATAGTGATGGGGAGAACAGGTGATGTGTTGAGGTATAAAAGGATACAAAAACAGGATGCTAATATCTATCATCTAAAGAAAAAAATTGAATGATATGAGCAGTAATTCAATAAGTTAAGCTAAAACACATAATTCAAAGGCAGAAATAACAAAAATGATAGAGGCACATAGAATTCAGGAAAGAGCGGCATAATCACAGATCAAAGAAGCCTATCCTTATGTGTAGTTACTTTTCCTCTCTTGTTCTCGACATAAAGATATTGCTTAATTCGAGAGAAAGGAATTTAAACAGAGACAGTCAGTTTCGAGGACGGAAGGAACGCGGCCGACCAGCAAGCTTCAAGTCAGGCTATTTTTATTTTTATTTGATTATATGACAGTTTTCAGTTATTCATTGCCCGAATATCAGCTTCTTTTTAATATTTCATCTCTCTGTTTAGACATCCGTATACTTTGCATTCCAGTCCAATGACACCACTAATCAATATAACCCAAAGTCTTCTTACGAATAGCTGATCCCCTCCCTCCCGCTTCTAACACGGCAATATAAAGAAGAATAAAGAAAAACAACCAACAGAACAACACAACGACGGTATATTCATAGTTGTAGAAACTCAATAAGATTAATGATTAAAAAAAATAACCACAACGACAGGCAACTAATTAATCAACGAGTTCCAATTCTAATCATATACGCTACGACCTAGTCAGGCCAGGGTCTGCAACAGAACAAATCAAGGGCCATGGGCGGCAGACGCCCAGACTTCAGGTTTTGCTCTACGAGTAGGACAAGTAGATAAATGGCACAGCAGCATCAGCAATCAAGCATAGTGCAACAGGCAGCAAGGTCGGTCGGTACCTCAAACCTCATTTTCTGTTTTCGTGCTCTCCGATTCTGTCCTGTTCTTGCTTCTACTTCTTTCCAGGCCGTGTGCGTTTGAAAACAAAGCATGAAGTAGGGGGTCGCCCAAAGGGAACAAAGGGAAGCCCAATCAATAATAGCAGGACTATGTATTATTGCTCAACGTCGTCCTGTTAGCAAGAGACTAAGACATTATTTTGAACCAAGGGAGGGGACCTCACGCTGAGTTTCGCTAGCCCAATGACGCCGCCTCATCTTTGGCAAGATGAAGCAAGCTATGGGGCCCTTAATGAATATCAGACGATGCCCTTTTGGACTTTCTATGTTCTATGTATGACCTCCTCTGCTGTTCGGTATATACATGTGCATTATGAACTAGAGTAGCCTAGTATCAAGGGAAACATCTGTTACATGCTAAGAGCTTCATTCCACGCAGATAGACGTCCCTTTTTACATCCCGCATGAACAGCCTGAGATTTGTTCATCTTGGGCTAGATTGCGCCTCTAGCTAGGCCCGGCTGCCCTTGTTGCTGATGCAGACAGAGAAACAAGAGCGATAAACGAATGGTAGCATCAGTATATTCCCGCTAGTAGAAACGCGACAAAGAGCAGCTAGATTTCTTACATTAGTAATCGAGACTATAAAGTGATTCATATCATCTATCTTTGCACAACTACCTGGTAAGCTTAACAACTGATCCTATGCTTAGCAGGCGGTCAGCAGCATTGATTCCATGTCACAAGGTTGTTATGTACGCTCTAGGCCAGGCCACCCAGAAGCGAAGTCAAATGTCGTCATCCAGCATGCGCTGCAGCTCGGAAAATCCCAGCAATCCATTGTGGTATAGTAATTGCCAAAGCCTTCAGAGTTTCTTGCGACCAAAAACATCCGACTTCTGCCAAATGATAAACTCAACCCTAGACAGGCCTCACTAGTGCGATTCTTTATAGTATTTTCTCGATTGTTCTTTCAAAGAAGCCGCAGTCCCTGATCGACGGCTTCATGATGGGAAGATCCAGAGCACGCGAGTATATGAAACGCCCAGTGCAGCAACCCTCCTCTTTCCCAGACGAGCTATAATTATATTGCGTTGCCATGCATCAAAGCCAATAGTATTGTACTCCGACATAGTGCGCTACTATGTAGCTATCTGAGATCTACTTTAGTATGTGACTTAACATAGAGTACTCTAAACATAAACGGGAGATAAAGATTTAGTAGTTTCCACCTCAAACCCATATATATAGCTGGCTCCTCTCTCAATTTGAACAGCACCCACTATTCCTCCTGGTAGCATTTCTGCCTCATCATTGTACCCTTGGGTGCTGTCAGGTATAGGCCGTTCGTTGTCTATTGTGGTCTGGAAGAATAAAGGCAACCAACGTCAGCTTCTTCACTAACCACTTGACACCTCCTGTAGAGGTAGCGTTAGATAAAGCTACAACTAACTAGACTACCAAGTTGACCTACCAGTCAAGGGCTCACTTTAGTTCATACAAAGATACTACTATGCAACATTCGTTGAATCACTTGGTTATCAGATCAAACTACAGATTAATAATCGGGTTTAAACAGTTACAAGGGTTACTGGCTATAAGGGTTGTGCGGACACTGATAAGATCTCAGACCCATAATAGCCCCACATTGCAGCTTATTCTAGCCTGGAAATCACAATGGAGCAACTGCAGCCGTCTCCAGCCGCTGAGAGGCCGCTTGGCAGCTTTTTATTTTTTATTACCATAATTTACAATTTTCTCTCTCTTTGTTTCCTTTATTCCTGAGGCTGTTGTTTGCTAACTGCCCTCATCCGGTTCCACACGAAAATTGTAAAGCTAGATTTCGGGTCTATGCGGATGATGATGCCAAAGCTGCTTAACCGACCACCAGCAATAAAAGTAGGTACAGAGAATTTTATCTCATAAATATACCAAGGCTGGACTAATGCTGCTATGATTATCTTGCATCAGCTTTGCTGAGCTTGCAAAACCAAAGTGCGTTTGTACCTTCCGTTGTAATTGAGCCTGGTACGGCACTCCGACATCGCTAGGAGTACCGCCACGTGACTCCGAAGAGACCCAAATTGCAAGGCAAAGCAAGAGTTTTCATTGGACTTAGGAAGAGATATGAGGCACTACATTGTAGTACTAGTTGGCTGCAAAGACCAGGCCGGAGCTTGAGGGACAGACTGATTATATGGGGATGCCTGCTGGGGAAAGACTGTAAACAAATTGACGGGCACCAGTGGATTTTGGTGGCCTGAGGTTAAGCTAAATACATAGTACTAGTGGAAGCGCAGCAAATGGCGGCAGAGAGGACCAGACACTCCCCAACAAACAATGAGAGGCTCTGTTGGCTTGCTGGATGGAGGGAGATTTCGGAGCTCCATTAGGAACGGCTCCGTGCTAAGGCAGCCAAGTTTAAGCCAAAACAAGAGCGTTTTGGTCGTTATCGCTGCTAGTATTTAGAAGGGTTTTTTGGCTTGGCCTGATTTTTTCTCACTTTAATACTGATTTTTGCTCTGTCCAGTGAGAAACTGAAAAAAGCCCCTCTTCCTTCTGCTTTCACGGTCACTTTGGTGATAATCAGATTCTCTCTTTCTTTTTTTTTCTTTCCATTTTTCTCTTTTCTGGTCTTTGCTTTTCTTGTACTCTTTTTGAGCCTCCCCAAAACCATCACAGTCCAAAATGTATTCTAGAGCCCTCAGAATCAGCCGCGCGCTGCCTAGCGTCCGCCTGCCCTCCGTCGTTGTTTCGTCGCGATCGGTAACCACAAGCGCCGCTGGCGCTTCGGTCGAGAAGAGCACCATCCCTAAGGTACGGCCGCTCCCCAGACATTCATCGAGATAAAGCTTCTCGGCTGCTTCAGCTATTCCAAGCCTATCGGTTCCTTCACTCTTTGCACATCTAGCTCGCGGCCAATTGCAGTTCGAGAGCCGGAGCAGTACAAACGGATAAAAAAACGTCTCGCTCGCTGTCCCTTTAAGCCTGCTGCCTTTTTGCCCTTCTCGTCTGCCGTTGCCTCCTTTCCCTTCACCCCATCCGAGACGCCGCTATCCTCTTCTGGTCCATAAACTCCCCCGAAAACTATCGACACTGTCCGGACTTGATGGTCCTGACTATTAAACACGGGTCTATTCTATCCACGAAATACAATTGGCTAACCCAAGCGCCGCCTTATAGTCCGAGGATAAGCCTTTCTCCGTCACCCTCAGCGACGAGTCTTTCGAGACCTACGAGCTGGACCCCCCTCCTTACACCCTCGATATTACTAAGAAGGAGCTGAAGAAGATGTACACTGACATGGTCACCATCCGGTAAGAACTCCTCCCCTTGTATACATTATCAGGTATTGTCACTTCACTATGTCATTGCTCGGTGGTGATTCTCTGAACTTGATATCTGAGTACCTACTCTTTATTCGTGATTGAGTTCAAGGTGTTTCTACCTAATTAGTTCATTGGCCAACCTACAAAAAACATGGCACTAATATATATTCTTTTAAACTTTTTATAGCCAGATGGAGATGGCTGCCGACCGTCTGTACAAGGAGAAGAAAATTCGTGGTTTCTGCCATCTGGTCACTGGCCAAGAGGCTGTCTGCGTTGGTATCGAGAGCGCCTTGACCCCCCAGGACGACATCATCACTGCCTACCGCTGTCACGGTTATGCCTTGATGCGCGGTGCCTCTATCCGCTCCATCGTTGGTGAGCTTTTGGGCCGCGAAGGCGGTATTGTCCACGGCAAAGGTGGTTCCATGCACATGTTCACTAGTGGTTTTTACGGCGGTAACGGTATCGTTGGCGCTCAAGTACCCGTCGGTGCTGGTCTGGCTTTTGCCCACAAGTATAACAACCGCAAGAACGCCTCCATTGTCCTATACGGTGACGGTGCTTCCAACCAGGGCCAGGTCTTCGAGGCATTCAACATGGCCAAGCTGTGGAACCTGCCTGCCATGTTCGGTTGCGAGAGTAAGCTTTCCTCTTCTTCTTACTAGGTTATATATTGTATCAATGTTGACCACATTACTAACCTTGGAATTTGGTTTTCTCGATAGACAATAAATACGGTATGGGTACCTCCGCCGCTCGCTCCTCAGCTCTGACTGAGTACTACAAGCGTGGTCAGTACATCCCTGGTCTAAAGGTCAACGGCATGGACGCCCTTTCCGTCAAGGCCGCCGTCAAGTACGGTAAGGAATTCACCACCTCCGGCAACGGTCCTCTGGTCCTAGAGTACGTCACCTACCGCTACGGTGGTCACTCTATGTCCGATCCCGGTACCACCTACCGCACTCGTGAGGAGGTCCAGCGCATGCGTTCGACCAACGACCCCATCTCAGGCTTGAAGCAGCAGCTGATTGATTGGGAGATCTGCACTGAGGAGGAGCTCAAGAAGCTAGACAAAGAGTCGCGCGCTTTCGTCGCTTCCGAGGTCGCTATTGCCGAAGCTATGGCTGCCCCCGAAGCCAACGCTGATAACTTGTACAAGGACATCTACGTCAAGGGATCCGAGCCTAAGTTCATTCGCGGCCGTACTATTGAGGAGGACTACCACTACTAAACAGTAGCATATTCTTAATACTCTTTCCATTTTTTCTTCCACATCTACAGGCCCATTCTTAACACTGCCTCACTCAGGAACCTCTATCCATTTTTCTCTCGACCTACTTCTCCCGCTCTTCTCTCACTCATATCCTCGTATTCTCCCTCTCGCACACATATAACACATATCCCCTGGCCCTTTTATTTCGCCCTTCTTATTTTGTTATTCGGATACCATTAATTTGATGTCTTTTTGTAGCTTTTGAAGCTGAAGAAGAAAGAAGATTTGGCTTAAGCACTGGAAAAATAAAAGGATGAACCAAGTTGACAAAAGAGTTGCGTACATATAATCAAAACATACACGACCAAGTTCTTCCGTTTTTATCGTTCTTATTGTATTTTCGTTTCTTGGCTTTAGCCTGGACTGGGCTGGACTGTTTGAATATCTGATCTGCTGTGCCTGGAATGTTGTTTCTATATCTTTCTGTATATCTATTACTTTTTTGTTGCAATGTACTGTGTCATAAATTAAAGTGCATCTCAAGTGCCTTTACCTTTTTTCGTATCGTGATTTCTTAAATTTATAGCAATAGAACTCCATGTAGTACTAGCCAATTATGCTAGCAATAAACCCCTTCATAATCTTTAGACTTATTCTCTGCAAAACGCAACGTAATGTTCTATCTAGATTATTTCCCCTCATAGTTGACATCTAATCGAGTACTGAATAAAAAAAAAATATATATATATATATATATGTTACTTATTTTTCAATGTTGAACTTAATTAGGTTGTAATTTTTTCCTTGTACTTCGCGCCGGTCCGGCAGATAGCTGGTAAAACATGCTCACATCTTATCTTGCCTAGAAAGTTGACTAGAACAGGAAGGCTGAAGCCTCACAAAGGTGCTATAGCTGAAAGAACAAGAATACAAGCTTACAAAATGACTTGTTTAGTGGAACTTTTATATGTGCATTGTCGCGTCTAGGCCAGAAATTAACCCTTTTGAATTATAGGTGAACAACAAATATATGACGAATAGTGAAAATTTCGAGTCAAATTCAAACAGAAAAGAAGTGGGAAGAAAGAAAAGCCCACTAAACAGATGGATAAGGTCGAAGAAACGGGAAGAAGATATCATAGTTTTAATATTATCAGAAGATACTAGTTATATTTGATTGTAGAATCTTGATTTTCCTATTTGTCAAGATCTAGAGCCTCTGAAATCAAAACCTGCCTAGAGACTGTGTGGTGAAAGCCCTTTTTTCGCTTCCCAACAAAGTATAGGCATCACTAGGCAGCAACTAGAGATAACTGCTATAAAGTTAGCTTAGTTATAGACAGAAGAAGAAGCTTTCTACTATTTGGATATAGTACAGAGGAAGGAAGCACTAAGAAAACAGCTCAAAGCATCTTGAGAAAGACTTCTTTGTTAGTTGCCTAGGTCTTCCATTTATCCTTGTTGCCTTTTCTGTTCTCTTCTTTCTTTTCTTTTATTTCATTGTTTCCTCTGATGTTGACTATCGTCTGTCAACCATTGCCGCGGCTTTTTCTCGTCAAGGTTCACCAGCCATCATCGATGATCCCCCCCCGTTCATCAGCTTTCCGCTCTCTATATCTCTATTCATCAGCACTGTTACCTGCATCGTTTAGTTCATTGGCTTATCGTTGTCCGAGTCGAAGCAGCCAATCTTGCCTGACCAGCGGTAACAGTAGTAGCAGAAGCAGCTATAGCATTGCTCTAGCTAGTCTTGCAGGCACTCCAAAAGCAACGCTATTGTGTGGTCTAGCCTCTATTGACACCCGTGCATTCGTTTCGCATAGCCTGCATCCTAACAGTAGTACCAGAAATAACAGCAGTAGCTCACGCAGTAACAGCGGCCTGGACCAAAGCTTGTACACCTCCAGTGCAACAGCGACTAGGCCCATAGGCACCGGCAGTAACAGCATTTGCAGCTTGACGGGCTCTTCTTCCTTATTTTCCTCTCCTGCGCATCATTTGTCGGCACTGTCTTTTCGCTCGATACAAGCTCGACAACTTTGCACGATGGCGCCCAAACAGCAAACTCTCGGGTACGTGAAGCCATCGCAAACAACATTGGGGTGTGTGTGTTTTGTTAGGATTCTTATAATCAGATACCCTTTTCCCCCAGTCTGGCCATCTAACCTAGACTATTTTTCATGTGATTGTGTTGCGACTTGAAAACTAACTATTTTTGCTTCGCTATCTATAGCAAGTTCTTTGGCTCTGGCGCTGCTCCCAAAGCACCACAACAGCAAACCACACTGAGCTTCTCGACTAAGGCCAAGCCAAAGACCAAGACAAGGACTGATCCTGATGCTGACGATGATGCCGACGACGATGCGAAGGAGACAAAACAAGAAAAGCCCAATGTGAAGTCTGCAAAGGAGGCATCGCCTGCACCGTCATCAGCTTCAGAAAAGGGTACGTGAGAGAAGGAGATATCAAGAAAACATTGACTACCGATGAAATCGAACCACCGGTGACATATTTGGCTCCTATTCCTGACAGTAATAATCATAGAAACTAAGAAGAGAGTTCGCAAGTCCAGCGTCAAGAAGGAGGAATCTGGCTCTGACGTCGAGATGGAAGATGCTCCAGCTACGAAACGTCCGCGTCGTGCTCGCGCCAGGATCGCTGAGGATTCTGATGAATCCGACTTTGCAGTCCCAACGAAAACTGAACTATCCGACGAGGACTTGAGCGACGCGCCAAAATCGCCGAAAGTCACTGCTTCGCCAAAGAAGGCTGCCTTGCCTAAGAAGACACCTAAGAAGCCTACTAAGAAAGAAGCAGCTGCCGTAGCAGTCTCTACCAAGACTGACGAACTTTCTGGCGACGAACCAAACCTTGTGTCCGACATTGAATCGATTGATAGCGAGAACGAATCAGTGAAGACTGAAGTGCGCAAGCATGTTCAGACGAAATTGACTGTAGCTACGACGCCAGTTTATCCTGACTGGAAGGCTGGTACGCCAGTGCCATACGCCGCGCTATGCACAACTTTCTCATTGGTGGAGCTGACCACGAAGCGACTGATTATCGTGGAATATTGTTCGCAGTTCCTGCGTCAAGTACTACGGTTGACGCCTGGCGACCTGCTGCCAACAGTGCAGCTCATGATCAACAAACTGGCGCCAGATTACGCCGGCATCGAATTGGGAATCGGTGAGTCGTTGATCATGAAGGCCATTGGTGAGACTACGGGCCGCAGTTTAGCAGTCATCAAGCAAGACCAGAAAGAAATCGGTGATCTTGGTCTTGTGGCCGTCAAGAGTCGCGCTACGCAGCGCACGATGTTCAAACCGAAGCCGCTGACAGTGCGTGGCGTGCTCAAGGGCCTCATGGACATAGCTACAGTTACGGTGGGCAGTGGCGCGCAAACCCGCAAGGTTGACGGCATCAAGAAGCTGCTAGCGGCTGCCGACCCCAATGGCAGCGCAAAGGTAGACATTAGCGTGGACAAGGGCGGTCCTAGCGAAACTAAGTTTATTGTGCGGTTCTTGGAAGGCAAGCTGCGATTGGGTCTAGCAGAGCGCTCTGTGATTGTGTCGCTGGCGCAGGCGATCATGTGCTATGAGGCGGAAGCCAAGGGCTCGGTGCCCACGACGGCTGATCTAGAAAAGGCCGAACAGATTCTCAAAACGGTATATAGTGAGCTGCCTACATACGATATTATCATCCCTGCAGCGCTGGAGCACGGCATCCTCAACCTGCGCGACCATTGTAAGCTACGGCCTGGTGTTCCCCTGAAGCCTATGCTGGCTAAACCAACCAAGGCGATCACCGAAGTGCTGGATCGGTTCACGGACCAGACATTTACGTGCGAATTCAAGTACGACGGCGAGCGGGCGCAGATCCATTATGTGGCTAAAGATGCCCACCTGGAGATCCTCAAAGCGACGCCAGGCGCCGAAGCGACAGAGACTAACGCGACAGGCATCACTGCGATTTTCTCGCGTAACTCGGAGGATCTGTCCAAGAAGTACCCGGATATTCTAGGCAAGCTACACACATGGATTAAACCAGAGACCAAATCGTTTGTGCTGGACTGTGAGACGGTGGCGTGGGATATGGTTGAAAAGAAGGTTTTACCGTTTCAGACACTGATGACGCGCAAGAAAAAGGACGTCAAGCTAGAAGACGTCAAGATCAAGGTTTGCGTGTTTGCGTTTGATCTGCTTTACCTTAACGGCGAGGCGGTGGTGGAGAAGAGCCTGCGTGAGCGGCGTGATCTGCTACAAAAGGCGTTTGTGCTGATCGAGGGTGAGTTCACGACAGCGACGTCGACGGATTCGCAGGAGCTCGAGGATATCCAGACATTCTTAGACGATAGTGTCAAGGCGTCGTGCGAGGGCTTAATGGTCAAAATGTTGGATGGATCGGAGAGTGGCTACGAGCCCAGTAAGCGGAGTCGCAATTGGCTGAAGGTAAGAGATGAAGAGCACGATAACATATATAACATAGCTATTCAGGCAGACACACATGCTAACAATTGATTACAGATCAAAAAGGATTACCTATCGGGCATCGGTGATTCGCTAGATTTGGTCGTTCTAGGCGCGTACTACGGTAAGGGAAAGCGCACATCAGTGTACGGCGCGTTCCTGCTAGCCTGCTACAATCCATCCTCCGATGTATACGAGACGATCTGCAACATCGGCACCGGCTTCAGCGAGCAGGTGCTCGAGGAACTACACGCATCCTTATCGCAATACGTCATTGACCGGCCCAAGCCGTTCTACGCTCACTCTAGTGGCGGGCAGCACCAGCCCGATGTGTGGTTCGAGCCGCGCTTTGTGTGGGAGGTCAAGACGGCTGACTTGACGCTGTCGCCGCGTTACAAAGCCGGTATCCACGAGGGCATCGATCTGGCGAGAGAAAAAGGCATCTCGCTGCGGTTCCCCCGATTTATCAAGATCCGCGATGATAAGAAACCTGATGAAGCTACGAGTAGTCGACAAGTAGCTGAGATGTATCTCAAGCAGGAGAGCGTGACCAAGAGCAAGGGACCGGCTGTGGATGATGATTTTGAGTACTAAGAAAGTAAGAAGGAAAGATGGGATTATATATATATTTAGACACACGGATGAACGGACGAGGGCGCGCTAATTAGGGGTTTTATGAGACTACAATCATGATGAACATGAACACATCGAAACACCGGCCGAACTAATATAAACAATGTGGAAAGCATGGAATCTATTGCAAAGCTTGTAAGTGAAGTAAAATAGGAACTTGAAAAAGAAGAAAGGAAAAAAAAAATCTATAAGAGCGTTTCGCCTGACGCCATGGAATAAGTGCGTTCACGGCCCCCCCGGCCTTCTGACCGTAAGAGCCCGGCACTTTGCTCATCTGCCTCGTCATTGCCTACACGATCTCCATCATCTTCTCCATCGACGACTGCGCCAATTGATCTAGCTATGTGCCGACTACCTCCAGCAGCAGTGCTAGTACTATCACCGCCGCCATTGATGATGTACCAGACGTCTTTACGAGTCAGCAATCCCTGTAGCGAGCCGCGGTCGACGAGCAATAAGTAGCGCACACCGAGCTTCTGGAAGTACGTGACGACGAGCTGCATGGATGTATGGGCGCTAAGCGTCAGAGGTGTTTGGTCCATCCACGGACGCAGATCGAGAATGCTGTTGACTGCTACCGCTGCTGAGGACGAAGACGCCTCAGTGGCCTCGGCAGCTGCTGCTATGAGTGAAGCGGGCGGTGTAGTAAAGTACGTCTCGGCGTCGGGTGACGTACCTCGGGCTAAAGCTGAGCGAAGGGCAAAAGCCAGTTCGGCACGTGAGATATAACCTAGTAGAATGGCATCGTGAGTATCGGCCACGACGGGGAAGCCGCGTACAGCCGTAGCGGTTAGTAGACGCTGTAGCGAGGCCACAGTGTGGCCGGTGGCTGGTAGCACGACCAAGTCCTCGATAAGGGCCATGTGGTCGGCAGCGCGGCCGGACGGCACAATGGTAGCGGCGGAAGAGCCCTCAGGGGCAATGAGTGGGTAGGCGTTGAGGCGGATCCAGGCGTCGTAGATGCTGTGCGGTGAGAGTGCATCGCCAACCCATTTGGACAGCATGACGGCAACCATGATGGGTAGCACAAAAGTCAGGGCGCCAGTCAGCTCGAACATGATGACAACAATGGACACGGTCATACGAGTAACGCCAGCCAAAGCGGCTGCCGCGCCCACCACTGCATATGTTCCAGGCGTGACACAAGGAAGATCCGGAGCGCACGAGGCAAAAATGATTGAGGTTGGAGCGGCACGAGCCCACAACTCGACGACAATGCCGAGTGCGCGGCCTAAGAGAGCACCGATGGCAATAGACGGTAGCAAGATACCGGCGGGGATCTGCAGGCCAAAGGTCACGGCGGTCAAGGCAAAGGCTAAGGCAGCGGCAAAAAGCAGCAGAACAACAGTGGCAGCCGAGGCGGCGCCGGTCTTGCACAAGCCGACATTGTCATCGAGCAGCTGAGCACACTCGGTGAATAAGCTGCGCACAAGCCGTGAAGTCGGCACGCGCATGTAGATGTTGGGGAAGTTAATGATAGCCGTTAGCACAGCCACAAGCGCCACAAGTGCTACCGGGCCCGGAAGGCGGTGAGTGGTGGCAGCGGCGGCCTTCCAGCGTTGCACGGCCATGTTTAAGCGCACAAAGAGGCCACCGTAGACACCGCCGATGATACCTAGTAGCATGTATGGCACGAGCTCAAAGTCGTGCCAGTCAACGGTGTAACTGCTTTGGAACAGAACGAGCTTGCCGCTGCGGAATGGGTCGATGGCCTGCAACATGACGGCGGCGGTCATGGCACACACAAAGGCGTGCCACATAGTTTTGTCGGGAAAATACGACAGCGTTTCGATGCTAAACAGCACGCCACCGATCGGCGATCCAAAGGCCACGGCAATGCCGGCAGCAGCAGCCGCAGCCAGCACCTCGCGTCGTCGCGCCTCGTTGGCGGCGATAGCGCCGAACATCCGGATGAACTGGTTAGCCACACAGCACGCTACATGAACTAACGGGCCCTCTTTGCCTAACCATAGGCCTGAAGCCACAGCGAGGCATAGCCCCAAGCTTTTGGTAGCTAGCGTCCAGCCCGACAAGAAGTTGTTCATGACGAAACCGCCTAGCACCGTCTTGAGCTCTGGGATGCCCGAGTGCTTAGCGAACAACGCATATTCACGCACCAGAACTGCTGCGGCTACAGCAAAGCCAACGGAGAGCAGAATGTACACGAAATATTCTGCTAGCCAGCCCAATATGCTAGCTCCAGCCGGTACATGCAACAAATCGCTCCACGACCGCCAGCCGGCGCACTTGGAGCCGACGTCGCTGTCGTAACCCAAGCAACAGAACTCGCGATTGAGGAAGAACGACCCTCCGTCACGGCTGGCCGAACACATGCCGGTCTTGAGGTCGCCTAGCCACGCCGTAGCTACGTCGATCGCTGCTGCTAGCGCGCCTACCGCCAGGCCCGTGCCGATCAGCACGATCCAGACTTGGCTGGCATCGACTAGTTGCGCCACTGCGCCTGAGAAGCCGTGCTTGCGCGTGCGCCGTACTAGGGCTCGCTGCCGCTGCCGTTCTCTACTGTGTTCTAGTGTCCAGTCAATGGCCGTTAGGTCCTCGTACCCGACACGTTGGCGCGCTGCCCCGACGCCTAATCCGTCGCTGCCTAGCAGTAAGAAATCTAGCGCGGCACTTTCCTTGGTGGCCCGGAGTTGGCTGTTGGCGGGCGGAGATGGCGATCTAGTCGTTGTGTAAGCTGGCGGTAGAGGCGATATCGGCAAAACGGTGCGTGGACTTGGGCCGCTGCCGGCTAGGGCGGACAAAAAGTTGTCTATGCCCGAGGCCGGCCGGCGCTTGAATGACATGTGCTGCGGCAGATCCGCGGCGATTGAATCATCGTCTAAGACAGCCCTATCTGTGTTCGTATTGTTGTTCTCCCAGAATGAATCAAGGTTATTGTCATTGTCTACATGGGCTCGTTGGGCAGCTGTTGCTGGGCCGTTTCTAGACTGAGCCGTCGAAGAAGACGAAGAAGAAGCTGCGCCCGCAGGCATCGAGGCAGCTCTTTGGAGGAAGAAACAGGCCGCCCTTTAAAAGTGATGGCGTTGATTCTATAGTTTGTTTAACGTCGGAGTTGAGATTCGGTCGGTTTTCTGCGATTGAAGAAGATGTAAAGATTGAGACTCCCGCGCAATTGCTAGAACTGTACAGAGACAAAGAAGCCTTAAGCTTCTTTGAGCTTCAAAGTTGTGGTGTTTCTGTGAGGATGCTATGTTTGCTAAACCCTTGCTAGAACATTTTGTGGTTAACCCTATGGGACCCTAAAACATGAGCTGCTTGGCATTTGTGTTACCGTCAAGTAGTATATTGTTATTTTTCTATCGTCATGAACTCGAGCAGCGTTTGCGTCTAAACCAGCCTTTCCTCATTTTATCTAAGTCTAACATACAGATATCTGCCCACCCTTTTCTTGATGACTGAGCCTCTCATATCCGACGAACCAGACTCTCTGGCCCGCGTGACTGCCCTGCTTAGCGCAGCCGACGACACCTCGCACTTTGTTGGCCTGGCGCTTCTTCACTCTATATTAGACAACTCGGCCGCAGTGCGTGCGGATGCAACTGCCTTAAACGAGCTCTGGGATGCCGTGCCTACATCTTTCCTAGACCGGCTTCTGCGTGCCGGTGCCCGTTGCGGCAAGAACAATAGCAGAGATGATGCCGTGTCTGGCCCAGAGACCACGAGCCTGGCGGCTAGCGTGCTGCATGTATTCGTGGGGCTCTTGCCTACTGAGACGCTGCGCAAAAAGAGAGCAACGGGACGCATTAAGCCACTGGTCCGTGCCGTGCTTCATGCCGATTCTGGAGCCGCTAGCAACAAGTCGACGCTAGATTTGATTCTCGAGACGCTGAACAGGCTTGTGATGACGATGGAAGGCGCGCGTGTCTTTGTAGCTTTGGAGGATATCTCGACTCTGACGGAAATCGCGCCGCAGAATCGTCTTGCCTTGGCTACGATTGCTATGGCATGGATGACAGCGCTCAACGACGTTTCTAATGCACGCGGCCAGATACGCTCGCAAATTCGCAAGCAGCTGGACACATCTATGACTAGTTTAGTAGCTTCTTTTTCTGGTACCGACGGCACTACATTGCTTGAGTTTGCTGCTGATATTTTGTCATTCGCTATCTCTGAGGTCCGTTTCATACCACAACTCTCTATGTCTTTTGTATTGAAAACTAATCTTAATTTCGCAGATTCTGCCCCCTAATCCCCGCTGGCTGACTCGGTTGGTCGCCTTCATCCATAAGTTGGTGCTAAGCCGACCTTCGTCCACTGGCCGCTCGGCGTATACCCGGGCCTCGGCCGCCGTGATACATGCCTTTCCTGCCGAAGCTCCGGCTCTGCTCTTTGCGCCACCAAGCAATCCACAAGCGACGGAAACTGCGCATCCGTTTGTCTTTCTGCTTGTCAATCTCCTACTCATTGACATTCGCTCCTCGTGTCCGTCTTTGTTGGCCCAGATCAATAGCCCAGCCTATCAAGAAACGGCGCAGCGTCTCAGTGCGGCCTATGATGTCTGTTCTACGTTTATCGGTGTTCTAATCCGCGCCTCAGAGACCGATGCTGCTATGCCGCTACCCATTGACCTGCTGCTAAAGCTGCGCCATTCGTTCAACGAGACCCTCGCGCTAACTATTGAGTATCTGCGCGACCGCTGGGATGCTTCGGTGGCCGGTGCAGCGGGCCTAGATCCATCGGTGCGTGATAAAGCTGCTGAAGGCGTACATCGCACTCTGGCTTGGGATTCGGCCGTCGCTACTGTGACTAATGATCCGTTCGTGCTGTCTGCATTGCGCACTTTAGCTGTGTGGCTAGCCGAAGACGACAATCCGACACTACTTAGTGAAGCTGTAGGCTTGACAGATATGCTAGTCGAGATGTATACTAGCAGTAGTAGTGACAATAGAGACAGAAATAGCAACAGTCAGGAACCTGTTGTCGACTTCCGCGATGCCGTTCTGATCGCCCTCGAGCCACTCATGGCTACACACAATGGCCGCGATGCCTTTGCTTCTGCGCACGGCTGGACCACGCTAGCGAACGACTTAATTAGCTTACTAACCGCTGCTGTAACACCGTCAGCTGCCGATACGCGGCGTGGAATAAGTATAGTGCGTGTGCTACTTCCCGTTGTCGAGTTATCCGGTATGCCGGCAGCTGTTATAATACCCGGAGAGCAGCTTGATCTGGTCACTCGTATAGCAGCCTGGGATGTCCCTGAGCAGCCGCAGGCGGAGGATGTACAGGAGATGCAGGTGGCGGCCTTGCAGCTGGTTACAGCAATTGCAACGCAGGCAACTGAGGCCCAGAGACGGCGATATACGCTTTCATTAGGCGCGGTTGTTAGCGTGGCGGGACGGCTGAGCGAGAAGATTGAACGAGATGGGCCGTTATGGGAGGCACTAGAAGACGTGCGGACGACGATTGATGGACTGCGGTAGAAATGTGTGGATATTGCAGATAAAATACCATAGGTAAGATATCATTGAGTCATATAGAGTAATACAAACGACATCATCTAGTTCGTCTCTGTCTGCATTTCTGTGGAATCTAAGCCAGTTGTGATCTCGGCCATATCACTGTGCTTGCCCTTTTCCTTTTCGGTTTTCATCTTTTGCTTACGTGCACGCCCAATTTCAATTTCGAGCAGGCGCAAATCGCTGCGGACGTTGATAAGCTCAGGGAGAAGCTCATCAACTGTGTTTATGGACTGTTTCTGAGCTTCTCGAAGCGGTTGCGGAGCTAAGATGCCGAACCAGCGGATAGGGTTCCGCGTATCGATATTAAAAGAGGCCGGGATGGGTTCTGCTTCTGGCTGGTTTGGTGGTTCATCGAGTTCCATGGAATCTGGAGATTCGTCCTCCTTCTTCCCTTCTGCCTCCTCCACTTCTTTCTCCTCCTCTACCAAAGGCACCGATACCACTTGAATCTTGACACCGCCTTCGGTCTGGTCCGTAATTTCTACACACCGCTGCGCCTGCATCCGCAAATCGTAGCAATCTTGGCCATATCGGGTACCGCGCGGAGCCACCCAATTGGCTTTGGCTAGTTGCTGGAATAGTTTTTGCTGGGAAGCTGCTAGGCGGGCTTGAAGAGCTGTGTATTCGTCAAGACGGGCGAGATATTTCAGAAGCAGCTGATCGACGAGGTCTTGAGACATTCTGTATAGAAAATGATGAGGAAGAAGTAAGATTTCGATATATATGAGAGAGATTAGCTTGTTTTGGTGGTGCGATGTTTAGGTCAAAGTTGAAGATGTTGCAAACTTGGCTTCTATCTTTTATTCAGAGTAAGGCTACAATTGTACGGATACTTTTGGCCTCATATCAAAATAGTAAATAGCAAGTGTCTAGTACTAACAGCTAAGCCGAAGTTCCATTCGTACCAACATTTCGTGCTACCTTTGACGTCCTCACAATCTTCACTTTGACACTAAGTCATCACTACCGTTCAATTGCTATTTAATAGAAATATATTTTCGTGTATCTTCTATATCCTCTTCCTCGGCTGCTGTACACGCAATAACATCTAAAAATCATAGCCCAAACAACCAGCAGGCTTTGCATAAACAAACTTAGTTCAAAACTTCTCATCAAGCACAGACAGACAACAGAGAAAGAGGATAAATGAATGGAAAAGAAAACTAAGAAGTACAAGACATTACATCGTATCTCAGAATAGAGAAAGGGGAGAGAGAAGACACAGTTAGGCTTAAAGACAAGACCAGACAATTGGTTACCCATTTTACTCCCTTATTTTTGATTTACTTTGGTTTAATCGGTTTACGAAGACGCCTGGGCGGCCGGAGCAGGAATTGGGGCGTCAGTAGCCGGAGCACGACCGCTAATGAAACGGTAGCTGGTAATCAGATGCAGGTCCTTGTTCCGGAAATCACGCTTGACACCCTCAATCAACAGACGAGCTTGCTCTTCAGTGTAACCCCAGATACGAGTAAACAGAGCTAGCGTGTGAGATTCGGCAGACATTTGCATGTGGATCTGCTCGAAGCGGCCGAGTTCTTTCATGTGAGGGTCCTTGGGCCAGGGGCCGATGGGAATCTAGAGAATAGTTAGACTCTGTTTTTTTTAAAAAAAAAAAAAAAAAGATGATTAACAAGAGACCATGCACTTACTCTGACAACCTGCTCGCGCACATCTTCAAAACCGGCGTCAATCATCCACTGCTTGTGGAAACGGGCCACGTTCATGGTACGACCGAATTTGCGGGACGCAATGTCCAGCTTGTCGACCCAGTCCATGGTCCAGCGCGCCTTGTCGCACGAGTCGTCGTCCGAGAATACCCAGGCATCGTACTCCTGGATCTCCATCCAGCCACCGGGCTTTAGATTTTGGCGGCACTTTTGGTAAAACAAGTTCCAGTCGGCACAAGCACCACTGAGCGAACGACCGTGGATGTAGTCAAACTTCTCGTCTGGACGATACGTCCACTCATCTTCAAAATCGTCGACGTGGAAGCGGCAGTTGGGCGGCACCCAGTCAGGCTGGATGGGCGACAGATCAATGCCGAAGACCTCGGAGTTGGGGAACTCGTCGGCGATCTCAATAGCCCAGATACCAGTGCCACAGCCAAGATCCAAAATGCGCATGCCTGGCGTCTCCTCTAGTGGCGCCGTGTACAGGCCGCCGTGCTGCATCAGACGCCAGATGTGGTGCTGCAGGTTCAGACGCTCCTGCTCACGGTCGTCATTTGGCATCACATACTTGCCCTCGCGAAAGGCGTGGTAACGGCGTCCGTTCTCGTACTGGTAGTGGAAGATAGATGACGAGATTGACGCCGTATTTACTGAGCCGTCGGTAGCGTATGATGAATCTAATGATGCAGGATCCTCGAAAGCATTTTCCTATAACCCGTCGTTGATTAATACAAACTCCTAGCTAGCAGATAGCAGATCACTGAGATAAACCAGGACTTACATCAAGTTCGATGGGCGCATGGCCTTCATTGACGCTGGTCATACCATACGCCGTTGTCGACAGGTCCAGTCTATCGGGCATGTGCTCCTCAAGGTATATAGTATCGGCTTCGTAGGCAGCTCTGGCCTTGGAGACGGTATCGTCATCTTCGTCGATCTCCAATGCGTCCTCAGCCTTCTTCTCTTCAGTTTGAGCAGAAGCAGAAGCCTTAGCAGCTGTTGAGGTGGCAGCAGGTACAGCAGTAGTAGAAGCCATAGGGGGAGAAGCAGCAGGCTCAGCAGCCTTGGTAGCATCAGCAGCTGGTGAGGTAGACATGGTGACGATAGCTTGGTTGGTACGATGCGGAGGGGAGGATATATTGCAAAACTAAAGGCAACCAGGTTCTACCGGGAGCCGACCAAGAAGAAAATTGGCGAGAAAAAGCAAAGCAGTGGAAGAGAAGATGGAAGGTGTCCGATCAGTTAAATATGATACAAGAAAAGCCACTCAAATTCTCGAAAAGAAAACAAAAGAGACCCAATAAATCCGAGGATGAGAATAGAAATATAAATAAAGGAAAAGAAGAAAGGAAGGAACAGGAAGGCTCAATCGGACACCAGATGAAGGTGACAACCGCTCCTTCTTATTCTACTTTCTAGACGCTGCGGGAAGACACAGGGAAGGTGCTTGTTTGTTTGCCTGTTTCCTCCAAAAATCGGGGCTTCGAGCTTCTTGATGACAGGCCGAGCCAATGTTGCACGAAAAGGACAGAATAATGGAATAAAGATAGAGCTATTCTTTCGATTTTTTTTATTTAAAAGTCTAGACAGAGGAGGGGCAAGGCAAAAACTCCCAATGGTCGCAGTTACAGTCAAAGCAAGTAGCACCAGCAGAAACAGTCGTAGCTTTGGTCGAGAGGGCTTGCTCAAAAAGAAGGAACGGAACAATGGGAAGGAATGGACAGCGGCCGCGGAGGTTAAAGAGGGGGGAGAAGAAGAAGGAGAAAAAGAAGTAAGTAATGATATATTATACGATAAATACAGTGGAATAGATAAAGTCGCTTCTTTATCGGTGTTGCCATTGCTTTACGAAAATTAATAATTAATCAGTACTAGTAAATAACTTGCGCAGTCTTAGGGGGGGGNNGGGGGCGGGCTGAAGTCTTAATATTGCAAAAAGTCAAAGCAAAGAAGGGCAGGCTATAGCTCAGCCGCGTTCAAAAGATAGGTCTTTTTTCTTTATTCCATAAGCTACTTACTACAGTTAGCATTAGCTTGAAGCTTATCGAGGTTGTTCCCGTGAGCTTGGATAAATATATAGCACTATATGGAGTAAGTTAGAAGCTAGAAGCTAAGAAATGTCTTCTGATCTCTATCAAGATCAAAAACATGAAAAGATAACCCGCTACTCATCGGCTAATATTGCCTGAAGTTACGCCCTTATCCGTTTTGTGGCCAATACAATCGGTCGAAGGTCTAAGCAAGTTGGTCTATTAGTAGGCCGGGGAATAGCGGCCATGCCAGTGCTTACTGTTTGTTATTTTTTTCACCCTGATATATCATTCCCTTGGTGGGCATTAATTATCTTATTGAGTTAAACCTATGAAGACACTGGGCATTAGTAGTAAGTAGTTGTTTTTTACTCCTTTCTACAGAAGCCCAAAAATAGAATAAACAAGTAGTTATTGAAGTGAGAGGCAAAAGTGAAGTTATCAAATGTGTCAGTCGGGTCTGATGCCAACGAAAGAGACTCCGACTCGGACGATCGTCGATGATTTGCGACTTGATCAGACTAAGAAGACTGTGGTCCTTGCAGTTCTAGCAAGGACAAACATCCAAACGACAAGCAAGTTCCCCATATCGTAACACGTCAACCGACCACGCAAATAAAAACCCAGTCTGGCCTGTCCTTTCCTAGCCTTCCCTGCTATGTACTCACTTACGCTACCAATACCTTACTTCTTATGCATCAAAAGTGGATGTCAATTAACCCCAGCTCATCTGCATATTTACGGAGCGGGGTTGTGATCGGATGCTTGCTTACTAGGACTAATTATCTTGATCCTCCGTCTCTTACTTCCTTTTATTCTTTCAGGCTTTTTATCTATCCAGTTTCGTGCAGATTAGCGTCCAATAACAAACAGCCGAGATGGGGAATATAACGGTTTTCTTTACTATATTGGGTTTGCTGATATGCAGCAACCACCAGCTGGCACATGCAAGCCCAATAGGCTTGTTCTGGTCATGCTTGCTAAGTTCAGAATTGGGGAACAACTAAGACGAGAAAAAAGAGAAGCCACAAAATCAGTATTTTCTTAAAACCCGAGATGCACACTCGATATGCATTGCGACACCATGCGTTTTTTTACTCTTCTTATTCTTAGTAACTAATTCGGGTTGTTAAAAACAGGCCCAGGCTCCATATATTGCCTGTAGGGGCTTTGACATGTGGCCTTTTCTTCAAAAACCCTTTTTTTCTTTTTTTTCGCTTCCTCTATGAAAGCATAAGTCAAGTCCAAGGAAGGAGACTAAGAAGAAAAATATTATATAAAGAATCATCAAGCTAGATTCTTAACAATATCGCAGATAAATAGCATGGAACTAGTGGATGTACTATGTACAGTACTTCACAAGCATTTACTAATATGATTGAAAAGCTGAAATATCAACCCCATCTGTGCATGTCTCAGCGACACTAATCAAGCCCCGGCGCTTACAAAGTTGTTGAATACATAATCACCAGCCTTAGACAATCTGACAAAAGACAAAAGAGAAAAGAAAAAGATAATGGCCCCTCCTCACCTACAACCACCTATCTTACTCTAACCTGTGCATAACTAGCCTTGTTACTAGCATGTATCGAGCGTGTGTATAACATGCGTGGAAGCTGCTCAAGCGTACAGTATACATAACATATAAATTCATTCATATCGTGCTCCACTTAGAACTAATGGAGGGGGGGAGGGGTTCGGCCGTCTGGCTCGGCCTGCGTGGCACAAGACTAAACTGGTCAAGCCTAGCTAACAATAAGCCGATGAATTCGAGGAGAGATAGTGCGTCTATAACACTATAGAAAAAAAATAGTTAGATATATTATTATATGTGTCTAGCTAGTTCTTAGTCTGTATTCAAACCACTTATAGTCGTCCGCAGAAGGAGAAGTATAACAAGAAAATGGAAACAGTGGGAATCGATTCCGGTATCTTGTTCGGGCAATTATTCCGAAACAAGTCACTGGGCTCATACCATGAACTGGCTATTGGAAATGAAAACAGAGAGAAGATAAAAAAAGTATACTGCGATCTAGGGTTCATTCTCTCTGTTCGCTTCAACCGTTGCCCTGAAGAAACAAACCAGCTCCCCTCACTCACTCTTCATCTTCATTTAAGTCTTGTTAACAAACGACCTCTCAAATATTACATGCACCTATAATACAGCAAACTGTTGGTTCGTTTTTCTTTGGTTTCGTCTCGATTCGTTGTTGCCTGCTTCTGCAGAGGCTCGGCCACCCCCTGTTTATCTGCAGATTCTAACAAGAACATCAATAACCTAACAGTGCTAAAATGGACAGCGTGTCTCCCGCCGAATCAAGAAATTGGGGTTCTTTTATGTATGGCTGATAGAAAGGATGGAGGACATACATACGTATGGCCGGGAAGGGAATAGAAGGAAAAAGGCCAACGCTCTGCTCCTCTCCCGGAAGCTCTTCCGCGGGCGCAGCTGCTTTGGAAGGAATGATATAGATAAGTACACGGAAGATAGAATCAACGAAACGGATATTCGGATTTTTGTCCTCTGGATCTTCTTTTTGCCTTCGCTACTATGTCCAGCAGTAAATTCGTTCCATGGTGTGATGTGACGTGGAGCTTTCTTCCAATTCTGGGTCACATCATATCACATCCGTCACACTCAAACAGGCTAAATACCACCTACTAATGACATGGCATGATAAAGCCTTACTTTCCACAGCCTGCTGAGCTGTTGCTAGTACTATTAGGATTGCTAGTACTGATACTTGCTGTCACCGTACGACACCACCTCCAATATGCGGATCCTCGCCGTATCTAGCCGTTCCCATTATTTCCGGAGTCCCAAGATCATAGATGCGGTGCCATCATCTACACATGCAATCCAAGTCTCTTCGTGCCGCTTTGAGAACCGGCCGTCAGTCGTCGTATCTGTAGCTTCTAACTGCAGCCAACAGTAGCATTTTTCGTTCTCAGAACGTAGCATTCTACACTTACTTTAGTTAGACGATCCCAATGAACGGTGCGACGGAGAGGGGCCTCATTGGGTTCCGCCTTTCACCACGACAAGGTATCCAGTTTTACTTGCCTGATGCTATTGTTCATTTATATTTGCAGAGTCCACAGCTACGGTAGTAACTGTCTGCCATGGTTATTGTAGATTCTAGACATGGTTTGGTACGGCTTGCATATCATAGAAACTTGGTGTGTAGGCCAGCTAAGGCCTATCCGATTAACTGGATGTAGCCATGTGATGATTTAATGTGCCTTCTGAGTAAAGTTTTGAGGATACTTGGAGTCATGATAATCACCTAATGATGCGTGATGACAGCATGGATGACATTAATCAATATCTATATCCTGGGCACTGTTTCCGAGGCCAATAAGAGCATCACCTGGTCTTTGTGACAGACTATCCGGAGTTGGTGATATTCGCAAATATCATGCTATATCTTTGTCAGTTGTACAACTAGTAGTTTATTACTTATATATAATCACTATAAATGATGGATATGTCGCAGTAAATAACTCGCAGAGTTTTAATACGTAGTTTGATATAATATTCAACATGGCACACTCTAACCCAACGATATTGCTTGGGCATACTCATGGCATAAAGATAAAGTGAGAGCATATATCTCTCAGTTAAATACCAAGTTCCGTTATGTTGATAAGTGATCGAGTCTAGCGAATCTGAGAGACCACGTTATGCCTTGTGCAACATTCAATGGCCCAAGTTATGGGTATTCACATATTACCCAAGCAACGTATATGGTATACGTACATTCATCATGAACAGATTATTGCTAGATTGCTTTTTACAAAGTACTGTCCGTATGTACTACGAGGTCACATTTGAATCGACGCGGACTTTATAACGAGGAGGAAAGACAAGTAGGGCCTCTGGTGTCCGATACTTAGCGGAAGTTCCCCCCCCCCCTCCCCTTTCTCCCTGTTCCAGAAAAGCGAACAGAAACACAGACTAGTCTTTATAAGACGTAAAGAGCGGAGATAGACTGATATATATTTAAGTACTACATGATAGTATGATTATCCGGTTTTGTTACTACTTAGCACAACGCAAAAGGATATATGTCGCAGTTACGCTTTAGCATGAAAGTCGCGTGATCGACTCTGCCGCACCGTTTCACGATCTACGAATTTGTCAGCTCCTTGAACCTCATGATCGCCGCCTATCCGATCCGGGCACTTCATACACTATCCAAAAATGAGGCGCGGCGTGTGATTCAACCGAGTGAACCGAACCAACCGACCGACGAACTGCTTAGCCAAGTTATAAGCGGATCGAAACATGGAGTTGTGTTCGGAATGTTCGATGCCGTAACTTGTTGCCAAGAACTCTATGTTTCGTATGATATAGAACGTTGCAACATTACCAATGAAGTTACTTAACTTAATAAGATCAATGATTAAAAATATACATATATATATATTTTTTTTGACTAAGAAAAAAAAACCCTTATGATTACCAGACTCCTAACCGACTGCAAGAGTTTAGTGCATGGGGGTGGGGGTAGCCTCACACTGGTGGGCAATAAGCATAGTTATGGGATTAAATGCCCGCCACCACATGAGAAATCAATTCAGTGTGGCGTTCAAGCGGTATCGTAAATCTACTTGAAAAGGCAAAAAAAAAAAAAAAAGAGGCGGGACAGCTCAAGGCGAGGCGTCGACTTGAAGGACAGACAAGGATTGGGGTTTGACGCAAAAAAGAGGCCAAAAAGTTGAAAATTAGCCCTGGAACCTGGAAATGTAACGCTACACTAGCACTGGAACTGGCCGGCCACGTCGTGCCCCGAGCGAGGATGCATCCGGCTAGCTGGGCGGATAACAATAGAAGGGGAAAAGCGGCGTAGAAGAAGAGTAGCAATCAAAAGCAAGCTCGTTATGCTTTCAGCTACGAGGCACAGCATTGGCTAATTGTTCTTAACAAGTAGTTTAAGCTTTCATGAAGGACCGACCAATCAAATAGAATGCAACGAGGAAGGACACAAGTATTGATAGTCGACAGATAGTTATTGCGAGCAAAACAAACATGAAGTTGCTCTTTATAGTTAGCATCTAATCAGGTTATGAGTACAATAAAGATAAAAAAGAAAGAGATTGAACCCGTACGCGTGGGATGACAATATGGGGGAAAGGGGAAAGCATGAAAATAAGGGTAAGGGAGTGTCGATGCTACTTACTATTATGTACCAGGTCGCAATAACAACATGCGGCGGGCATGGATGTGTGGAATGAATATGTATCAAAGTTATAGAGTAGTAGGGTGGTATACTTAACAAAGCAACACAAAACCAAGCCAGTACTAATGATAGAAACAGGACAAGGCATGATAACCCGGCGAACAGAAGGCTTGTGCAAGTTCAAAGTCCCGAAACCGGGTATTGAGACCAAAGTCTTGGTGAACCAAAACAAAAACATTAGGGCGGCCGCCTAGTTCAGATCACAGCGCTGCTAGCTAGACTTGCTAGAGGGCTGATTAACCCCTTCCATGGACTCTGTCCTTCTTGGTCTCTCTGTTAAGGACGGTCTTCAAGCCAATGTTTGTAAGGTTGGTTGCGGAATGCTTCGTCGTTGCTGCTTGAGCGACCTCCACAAGGTTTAGTAGGCCAATATTTGAAAGTAGAGCCACTGAAAAAAAGTTTTGTTTCCTCTCGTCATAGGTAACGTCTAACCGAGTAATGAGCTTTTAAAAAAAAGGTCTTGTTTCCACGAATGGGCTCAATCCAGGCTAGCTTATCGCTGGATTTTTGGGCTCGCTGGGGTTGTTTGGAAGCATAATGCCCCGTTAATCTTTCCAGCCAACCAGTCAACAACCAGTGCTCGAAGTAGACTGCCTGTATCTTGTGCTAGTTCATGCCAGCCTCCCTTCTCCCTTGCCTTCTCTTCCAAGCATATCACATCACCCCTGGGCAAAGGATGATGCTTTGTTTAGAGGAGGACTCACGAACAAAAAAAGCAGGCGGCCGGCTCGATGGGAAGTGTACTGAGAAAAGCCACGATAAGAAGACGATGATGAACATGGAGCATGACGACAAGTTCTTGATAGCTTCAAGGTCGTAAATTTGTCTCGTGATGGTGTGTTGATCGCAAAGCAAATATTGCAAATAGGAAGCCATCACACAGTCGTAAACAAGCCTACGCAAACCAAAACAAACAGATCCGCTCACCAACAGTCAAGGCAAGGCGCCTTGTGCTAAAAGGCCTAGCCTGAAGTTGCTGTATTGAGATTCTGGCCAATCCACAGGCCAGATGCTGCTGCGCCCCGCTTTTAAGTCGGCACTTTGCGAGCAACCGCGGTCCTGTAACCTCTACATTTATCTTTTCTCTCCTCTGTCGACGCAAGCTTGTAGCACTGAAGACTGCTGCTCACAGCGCCATCTCTGCTAAGCAAAGCCTAGGAAGAGCCTAAGTAAGGAGCCCAGCAATACTTCTTCAACTGACACTCTTTGCGACTCGCTTTCCGTCTCCAACCACAGGACTTTCTAGCTTCTCGCTTCTTTCTTCCTCTTTTCCTCCCTACCGTTCTGGAACTTTGGTGCTTTGTCTCTTAATTTTTTCCTCTTTTCACCTCCAGACCACCTTCTTCTTTCTCTTTGGCGGCGCTGTCTGCATAAGATCAAGCGACTGTACACTGACTCCATCCGTTCAGCCATCTCCACTCACCACAATATCGCACAATCCAATCCGATCCAATCCACATCCATATCCAAATCCACTCGAAAACCTGCCCGCGCTGAGCTCAGCCTTCTCCCAGCTCTGCTCCGTCCGGCTTTATTTGCCATTTAACTTTTATTTATTGCATTTTCCGTAGCCCCATCCGACTTCGACTTCTTTCTTTCTGTGCCTTGCCGGAGCTTCGAGCGAGAACTGCCCTCGTCGCTAATCATCGCTCTCGCCACCTAAATCACCCCCGAGCCTTCTCCTCAGTCTAACTATACACAATGGTTGTCGCCACTATCAAGTACGTTCATCCTCGTTATGCTCTGCATCAATCGAACTTTTTGTCAGCCAGCCACTAGTCGCCAGGAGATAAATTCTGCAAATTGCTATCGCTATTCGGTGCAGCTACAGCCTGGGCACCGGACACGCCATATATGTATATATATATATATATATATATACATATTTTCACTGCCTGCATCGAAAGGTTATCTCTGCTATTGCCGTTTTTTGTTATCTGCGTTGTCTAGCACCATTTAATATGCTGCCACTGGAAGCAGAAGTGCCACTGTCAAGTCGGCTAGCGGGTTTTTTTATGCCACTGCATACGCATTGGTTTTTTTGCTGCTATATGCTAGCTCAAGCTTATCTACACACGATGTCAAGTCTGACGGCTGACACAGAGTCACCTATTTGTTCAATCTGATATTCCATCCATGCATGCTAACATGCCCTCTTTTATCTAGGTGTGTCGTTGTCGGCGATGGTGCTGTCGGTAAGACGTGCCTGCTCATTAGTTATACCACCA
This sequence comes from Endoconidiophora polonica, assembly GCA_001856765.1. Taxonomy (NCBI): domain Eukaryota; kingdom Fungi; phylum Ascomycota; class Sordariomycetes; order Microascales; family Ceratocystidaceae; genus Endoconidiophora; species Endoconidiophora polonica. The sequence goes on along the minus strand of LXKZ01000139.1, from coordinate 30,005 downwards.
ACAAGTTCCCCTCCGAATATGTGCCTACGGTCTTTGACAATTACGCCGTCACTGTCATGTAAGTTTACTTTCCTGTTGACACCACACAACTTGAACTAGGCTCCTTCTTTAACACATTTATGCTGTTAGGATCGGCGATGAACCATACACCCTTGGCCTATTCGATACTGCCGGCCAGGAAGATTACGACCGTCTCCGTCCTCTTTCATACCCGCAGACGGATGTCTTCCTAGTGTGCTTTAGTGTCACCTCCCCCGCATCGTTTGAAAACGTTCGCGAGAAGTGGTTCCCTGAGGTCCACCACCACTGCCCCGGCGTTCCCTGTTTGATTGTCGGTACGCAAGTCGATTTGAGACACGACGCAAGCGTCCGCGAAAAGCTAGCGAAGCAAAAGATGGAACCTGTGAAGCGCGAGGACGGTGAGCGCATGGCCAAGGATCTGGGCGCTGTCAAGTATGTTGAGTGCAGTGCCTTGACCCAGTACAAGCTGAAAGACGTATTCGATGAGGTAAGACTTCCGCAACGTGAACATGTCATGTGAATCACACTAACATTATCCTTTCCCTTCATATGTAGGCCATTGTTGCAGCCCTGGAACCTCCTGCTCCCAAGAAGAAGCAGCACAAGTGCACTATCTTGTAAAAGAAATATATGTGCTCTAACACAATATCTGTTGCTTGGCTCAAGCTTTCGCTTCGTCGCGCCTGGCTTTGCGCCCTCCTTGCCATCTTCCTCTCTTATTTCTCTTGCACAGCAATCCACAATGACGGCCGCGGTCACTTTTTTTTTCAATTTTTATTATCCCTGGGAGGATAAAATATGCCTCCTTTTTCATTCTTTCCCCTTCTTGTGTTGTTGGGCTCCGCTTGTTTGCTTACTATTCACAATCTTCTCATCTTTGTTTAAATTTACACAAACATACCTAACCACCCGCACAACACTTCATCTCTTCCAATTTACTCAACAACCAGCCCGGACTGCGATGACGACGATGACGACGACACTCCCATGGCTTCGATACCCTACTTTCATTTTCTTTTCACTTCTTCAAATCATATCTTTCTCTACTACCTCTACTGCGCTTCCACTGCGACATAATTCAACATGATAACTAGAACACAAGCAAGTCTTGTCGGTCCCGTGAACAAAATGTTATTCTGATCAGTCAATTAGCTGCTTGGATACTGACTAGTAATTGTTACATGAAGACGTGCTCAGCTACATATGATGTCTGCTGATATCGAGAGTCATTGATGCTATGACTACCAGTTCCATAAAATGATAGTTTTGGGCACAGTGGTGGCCGTGTATGGTGCTTGAGCTGCCTCTTGAAGAAGCAGAACAATATCACAACCAGGCAAACTACCTTGCTACCAAACCCCACCTGCAAAAAGTCTTGTTCCACCAGCTTATTCTCACAAGTCATTCATAAGGCATTCCGAGACTACACTACTTTTAATGGCTGCCTTCAGTGACAAGTCTAATTCAAGCTGTAACTCTGGTATTGTACAATAATATCGGTATCTATTCATCATTATTCACGGGACGATGGGCAGCATATAACCTTATTTTTACTACGCTGCTAGCTGTTTAATGTTGATTTCTTTTGTATCAGCTCTATTTGATCAGATGTCTTGGTCATATATGAAAGCAGAAAAGATACAGATAGTTTCTCAAGACGTCACGCAGCTATGCGATTCTTCTATTTTCGGTCTTATCGAGGATACATTTATACATGGACACATGGTGCAATTCCCCTGATCTTGTCTCTTGAACAAATCGATGATACAAGTAGTCCAAGATTGACGAGACTGGTGGATGTGCAGCCTTGGGGTCGTGTATAGCGAATAGATATTACGAGGCCAACTAGTTATGGAATCTGTTTTTAAAACATGTAATAATTGTAGTTGAAATGGCAGTACTAGTTTTAGTTCTAGTCTCATACATAGTAGTATTTTCTGTGATCTGTTTAGAATTTGGCATATCATCTGACATAATAATTTCTTCTTTTGTATCTAGCTATACGCCCTTGTTGTCTTTTTGTATATGCTACTATATCAAAGTTTGTTCTATTTGCTGCAACTTGTTACCAATGCTTTGGCGTCCACGATACTATCAAACCTCATACTAGACCAGTGGTTCTCTATCAATTTCACGAGTGTTACTATGTGTTTATCTGTCTTATCTTTGAAAATAATCTATATCATAGGTTGCGCATGATACAAGCCGCTACATGTGCATAGATAAGCTCAGCCAGCATATTCATATTACATGCGAGTGAATGGTATGCGCAAGGCCAGCCAGAGTCTGTGCCAGGAGTGGTAAACACAAGTAACATTTACCCGATTGCATATGGCGTACTTCCTATATGTAGTGAGTTACACGCATGAGAGCTTCACTTTACTTGTCATATATCACAATATATCACAAAGGATACATCCCAGGCGTATCAGATAGAAAAGGGATCGGCTCTTCAAGGGTGTCTAATTTGCTTCTACATCCAGGCAAGTGGCTATTGATAATTTTCAAAACTCACACATATAAGCAGGGCCAAGTCTAAAATTGCAGAAAGTTTGAAGCTGAAAAGGGTGTGACCGCTTCTTCGCCTCAGTGGCTAAATGAAAAAAAGAAACATAAAAAGGGCGACTTGATACCGCTGTTGCTTACTGTTGTCTTTGCTCTTGCAACGCCACGTCAGAGCCTGTCATGTATGCTGTCGAAAGAAGACACATTTTCCTTTTCCCAGTGTTTCTGTGTATCGCCACCAAGAAGAGTCTTGCATGAACTCATATCACATAAAAAAATTTCCAGGCCTTTATAATATTTAAAATATTACTAAGCCGTACTATGAATGTACTGAAACGAGGAAAACAATGAGAAAACGCCATTGATGTTACAACATCCAAAGCAAATTAACCAGTACAGATTCAAGCAATAACAAAACCACCGATTGACGTGGGATATCGTAATCTTAGAGACAGAACCGACGCCAAAGAGGACAAAGGGAGAAATGACGTAGACCTAGTAACCAAAATGCTCGACGGTCACAAAGCAAAAACAACGGCGCTTTTTTAAACCGGGCTATCGTCTCTGTAACACCCGGTAAACCTTCTGTCAGTTGTCTGTGTCACTCACACGCCATCAAATTCACACGTACAGATGACAGGCAAGAATAAACGTGATACACAAGCCAACTTGAAGGCAAAACCGGCGGGGGAGGAGGAGAGAAAGGGTCCTATTTGAGCATATATTCCAGATGGGGTAAACTGTGGAATCCCAGCTCGTTGACGAGCCGGACAATCGTAGCCTTCTTGCTCTGCTTGCGCCATTCCTCCAGATCGAAGTGGCCATCGGTAATCTCCACACCCTCAGCCGCCACAAAGATGAGTCCGCGGCCCTTCTCCTGCGACGCGCCTAGGGTGATTTCGCAGACAGCAGTTACATAGGTATCGCCTTCGTAGGCCTCCAGGCACTCCACAGCGTCATAAGATGGTGCCATAAAGCACTTGCCCGTCATGCGGGCCGGTATAGCAAAAGGAGTAGCATGGATAGCCGAGGGGAACACGCGCCACATCTTCGCCTCGAAGCCATCGACGGTGGCATCGAGCAGGACGGGCGGCTTAGCTGTGTTAGAGCCCATCTGCGTGATGTCCGGGTCCATGAGGGAGCCGTAGAAGAACATGGGGATGGGGAGTGGCCAGGTGCGAATCTCGGCCATGCTGATAGTCTCGCTGGGTTTGGGGGCACGGTGAACGCGGGCGCCGTTTAGGGCATCTTCGAGGACGCTATGGATGGTAGCGTTGCCTTCTTCGGCGATGATGATGTCGTCAAGCTGGTCGTGCGGGCTGTAGGTAGAAAAGTCACCGTCGTCTGAGGAATAGTAGATATCATTCTCATCCATGAGATCGGGAGAGGGGGACCGCGAGGTTGTTGAGCCCCAGATGCTCATGGCAGCAGAAGTGCAAACGGACACAGTGTCATATGAAGACATGGTTGGGCTATGGTTTACGATATTAAGATATTAAGATGTATTAGGGAGAAAAGATAGGTAATATAAGACAAGAAAGAGGGAGAAGAACATGAATAAGTGGGAGGGAACCGTTGGAGAAATAGATACAAAGAAAGAGAAGCAGCTTGTGAAGGGTATAGAGTACTTATACTAATGGTCTGGCTCGAATTATCTAAGTAAGTACTAGCATTCAAGTATGGACAGCCACTTGCCAGTTACTCAAACTATAGCTTGCCATACGAGTATTCAAAGAGCGACCTACCAAACATGTTCCGTGTCAGGCCATTATCTGGTCTAGAATCTAGCTAGTATGTTTAGTTGTGTAGCTTTAGATTACGCCTAAAAACAATGCTATAAAGCACATAGCCTATACATGGGGAAGGGACTTCGTCTTGTTTATTCCATAAATCAAGCTTAATATATCATAGTCAGTACTTTGTTCATTTTACCAGGAATTATTGTGCTAGCGTAGATATTTGTTGGCTACCATGTATACATTCGATTACATCATGTTGTTGTTTTTTTTCCTTACACCGCCTTAGGCAAAAGGGGACTTTGTGTCAGTTAGAACGAACTGCTCCCTTTCTATTTGAGGCGAGGCGGATTGTTCGATGCTTGTAGTATGCGTGTGATATAATGCAGGACAAAGTGTCGGCAAGGCTTATGGGTTCTGCTGGTAACCGTGCCCAGCTTTTTCTCTGTAACCTAACACTACCATCTAGACTAAAAGGTCGGTAGTGTAGGTCGTAGAAATTTCTTCTTCTAGCTGCTATTGATCGCTTCCAAATTTCGGGATTGCTGAATGGCGAAAGACCTGAGAACGATAGCAGTAGTAGCAGAAGCTTACTGTCTTCCAAATCCCCTAATCGATACAAACGACGCCGAGTTTCTATCTCTGAGAACACGAGAAGTACTTTAACTTGTTTACTTGTTCAATCTAGTTGCATATAGGGTGTATATTATTCTCTTGTCTTGCAAAACTACCCTTTATAGTCTCGATCCTTTGCTTTCACGTTATAGCTAGTAAATGTTATCTCAATCAGCATCCCCCATTATTCTAGCTATATGCATATATATCTAGTGTGTTTCTTATCTTGATGCTTATAACTAGTACTACAATTTAACTCGTTTAATTATACAGCCTCAGAACTAATGAACAGTTGACGACCGCACTTTTCAGGCCTTACGGCGATATGCGCCGATAGTACCAGAAACCTTTACCGCCTTATCTATATCAGCTTTTTTATATCTGTTTATAGTGTTGAAATCAGTGAAAGTACCGTACTTTCAGGCCCCTGAATACTAATATGTCGAGCTGTAGTAATCGTGAGGTGGCGTCAATGATGTGAGTATATATTAAACTAGCACTTAGCATTGTCTAGGCACAGTACTGCATGGCAAATATATACAACATCCAGTTACTTATTACCTGATTTTTTTCCATTTTTTACAATTTGTAGACTAGCTCAACATCATTTTCAGCCTGTCTAAGTTGCCGTTCTGGAACTCAACCATGAATATCTTGTCGGTGGATGAACACTAGCCGTTTGTCCCCTAGTTTATCGTCTCTGTTTGCCTACATTGTTTTCAATCAGTAGTATGGGAATATAAAGCTAACAACATATTAGCCTATGAGCAGCCGCTTACGGCACATTTCCATTATTGGTACACAGCAATCTGTGTGGATATTACATAACCGCCTGTGTTGCCTTCTCTAAGGCTTCTACCCGCAATATGGGCACCTATGGCATGCATGTTGTATTATAAAAAGCCTACTCAATCGGAATGTCGTCAGTGGCTCTGTCGTCTAGCAACTGTTAGACTGTCTACAATTGTCTCTCTTTCCCCTACTTCTCACTTGAGAATTTTTAGGATATGCTGTGTCTCGTTATTGTGGCTAAGCATGGGCCGGTACAGCTTTGCACTATATTTCATGCAAGAAGCACAGCATATAAGAATGCAAGACACGCGCCATGTTTACTAAAAAGTAGTATTGTGGCTTGCAGCGGTCAAATCATGAATGTCACGAGGCCTTATGATGTCAAGGTACAGTTTGATAGGGTCAAGGGTTAGGTATAAAATACTCATTGTAACTATAGTTCAGGGTCCATTCTGGTGTAACAACTTCGGTCACAGCGAATTCGCATCATGATGAGGATCTACTATTGGGCGAGATATCAAGTGAATGTGAAAATATACATGCTAACTCAGGTTCATAGGGAGCAATACGACCTAGCTTGGCCAGCCATATGACTGTTATTGGATTTTATGCAGGAGAGTCATCTTCTTGGATGCAACACCAGCCAGTCTAGGGCCACAAGCCATTGTCCTTTTCACATCGATGACGCACAGGCCGGACAGAATGCAGTGGATCTTGATTATATACGCTGGACGCTTTTAGACGTCGAAACAGCCACGGCCCTGGCACAATATGGCATCATCGAAGAGATAACCAATCGCGATCATGGCTGAGTTTCCAGAAGCCGTCATTTGTCAAGTGTATGGGCCGACTGAAACGTAATGAGACGGCGTATGACTCAATCCAGGCATAAGTCCCCATCGTCTCAGAATGCCATGGTCAAACGCAAAGCTTGTCGCTTCACAAGGAGCCGCTCTACTCGGGGTTAAGGCCACGGCTGTACAATAAGCAGTGGAATAAGCAATGGAATAAGCAATGGATTGATAACGATCGATGGAGCATGAATTTTAGGGTTAGCCAACGCCAAAAATGCTTATCAGTTGCTTGGGTTGGGCAAGTTTCAAAGTGTGCAATTAAAGAAGCAAGTGCCTGAGCGGCGGAGTCTGCAAAGTGGGAGCAAGTTGCGTGAGTCACCCCACCAGAAATTCCCAGAGATAGCGAATGTTATCAGACGGACAAGCAACTATCAACCGGCACAGAAAAAGTAGCAGTTGGCAGGAACTCTCTTTCAGGGCATTCACGCACCTAAAGACTAGCAGTTGCCCCGCTAAATAGTTCAATGGGCAAATCGAACTGGCCTTTAATCCAAGCTTCCCTCAATCAACCATCCTCGCCATCTTTTTTCTATCATCAACGACATCTCTGCATTATCTTTTGCATTGCGCTAGAAATTTTATTCTTTGCTGCCTTCTCGAGTACTGGATATCCATCAGATAAAAATTCTAGCTTCTCTTCCCTAATCTTTCGCCCAACAATTACCACCATCAAACCACATCTACCGCACCCCACAAATACAAGCCATCATGTCGGCCACACAAGATTTGGCCGACCGCACCAAGGACGTCACCACGTACATCGATACCGATGCTGGTCTTGACGAGCCATCTACTGCCGGCACCGAAGCTGCGCCCTACAAGTCGCTGGCCTATGCCTACATCCAGAACAGCGACCTGGCTGCCCCCAAGTGCCTGATCCGCGCCTCCGTCACCGGCGCGCTAGAGGCCGGCCAGGACGAGTCGGCCCGTTTAACATGGAAGGAGCCCGCCAAGAGCGCCGTCAAGAAAGCTCAGACTGCTTTAGATCAGCATAAGAAGAAGCTGGCCCGCGCTGCCAAGGTCGCTGCCGAGGAGGAGGAGCGTCGTAAAGCCCGCGAGCAGAACCTCGAGGCAGCCAAGAAGATCGTGCTCAAGGAAAACAAGTCACTACCTCAGGCGGTGCGCATCCGCATTGGCCAAAAGGATATTCCCCTTGGCGGCGGCGACAAGAAGGGTACCCGTGTCAAGGTTTATGGCCGCATTCACCGTCTGCGTCCCCAGAAGAACGCCACCTTTATCACCCTTATTGACGGCTATGGCCATCTGCAGTGTATTCTGCCTGCTGGTCAGCTAACTCAGACTTTTGACGCTTTGACATTCTCTATCGGCACGTCGCTGGTACTTTATGGCGAGCTAAAGAAGGTCCTTGAGGGCCAGACTGCCCCCGACAGTCGAGAGTTGTACGTTGACTACTACGAAGTAATCGGTGCCTCGCCCTCAGATGATGATGCCATCACCAACAAGGTCTCGGCCTCGCAGAACGCATGGGATGCTGCTATGCTGGATAACCGCCACCTAGTGTTGCGCGGTGACAACGCTGCATCCATCATGAAGCTGCGCGCAGCTGTTGAATGGGCCTTTGTCAAGGCTTACCGCGACATGAGCATCACCAAGGTGTCGCCTCCGGCGTTAGTGCAGACCCAGTGCGAAGGTGGTGCCACGTTGTTCGGCCTGCCGTACTATAACGAAGAGGCTTACCTAACCCAGTCCTCGCAGTTGTACCTAGAGACGATTATCCCGTCGCTGGGCTCCGTCTACTGCATTGAGAAGTCATTCCGTGCCGAGAAGTCGCTGACGCGCCGCCATCTGTCTGAATACACGCACGTCGAAGCCGAGCTGGATTTCATCACCTTTGAGGACCTACTAACCCATCTCGAGGACATCATCAAGCGTGTCATTGAAACGGTGCTAGCTGACGACGTGGCTGCCGCCGCGCTGAAGGAGCTCAACCCAACTTTCGTCCAGCCCTCGTTCCCCTTCTTGCGCATGAAGTATACGGACGCCATTGACTGGCTCAACGCGCAAGATCCGCCAATTCTCAACGAAGAAGGCCAGCCGCACTCTTTCGGTGACGATATCGCCGAGGCTGCTGAGCGTCGCATGACGGATATCATCAACCGGCCCATCTTCCTAACGCACTTCCCCGTCGAGATCAAGGCGTTTTACATGAAGAAGGACCCGCAGGACCTGCGTGTCACCGAGTCCGTCGATGTTCTTATGCCCGGTGTCGGCGAGATTGTCGGTGGATCTATGAGAATGGAAGGCTACGATGAGCTACTGGCTGCGTATGAGAAGCAGGGCATCCCTGCTAAGGATTATTACTGGTACACGGATCAGCGCAAGTACGGCACCTCGCCTCACGGCGGATACGGACTGGGTCTGGAGCGATTCCTGGCGTGGATGGCTAGCCAGCACACTGTCCGGACAACTTGCTTGTACCCCAGATTCATGGGTCGCTGCAAGCCTTAAAAACGCATCCGTCTATCTCTCTTTAGAAAAGGGGAAGTTACTGCTGAGGCAGGATAATTAATAAATCAAAGTATAGCACTAGAGTTTTTTGTATTGCATCACATTATATTCTATCTAGCTATGTGTATATGAGAGTGAGTAGCGCGCAGGCACGTGTAATATGCGGCATAGACTCTACTTAGGTCATCTTTGAGGCAGTCCGACGACAGAAGTCACATCCCATTTGTGTACCCATGCGCGAGAGCGGTCGTGTGTAGGGCGTACTTTCTAGAGGACAGTTTCCTGTCGAAGAGGAGGCCGAGCCATTGTAAAGACCCTTTCTCTCCAGTGGCATCTGAGTGGGTAACGGTTCTCCTTTTTCGTCAAGTGTAGGAGTCATGTTTTGGCTCAGTTCAACATGAGCTCATACAATTCGCACCAAAGTTAGACCTGTCTTATCTCCTCTTCCGCTAGAGGGACTGTATCTTCCAAGCCTCTCCTTACTAAGATGATGCAGCTGTCGTCGGCGTAGCTCTTTACCTTTTGAAACATATTGTTATAGCGGTGAGACATGAACAGCATGTAGTGTATCAGGAATGTGGACGGCCTTTATAAAAGACTATGATGTTATGCTCAGAAGGAGAAAACAGATTTAAAATGACACATTTATCATCTATAAAATGTACGTCTCGTGAGAAGGTCTAGTCATGTTATGGTTAAGGTCTGGAGAATGTGAATATCAAGATGGGAGAAGAAGTATCTTATCTCCAAGACTGGGTCTGGTCAAGAGAAGTTACACTAGATCTAGGCAATACAAAGGTTTGAAAGTGTGAAGAGAAAAGGAACAATACTTAATCACCGCAGTGTAGGGAAAGGTATCTTTTTATAGTCTTCTAGATACACCTATCTAGATATAGTATTGAACAGGATAGAACAAGATAGAAGGCTAGGAAGGTTAATCAACAGGCGGCTGATGTCTGACAAGACAGGTGGTAGTTTACTACCTTAAGTGTTCGGCCTAGAATGGTTGTAACAACTACTACCCAGCAGCTCCTCGGCGCTCTAAACCTCGCCAGTAACATGGTTGCTGTTCTGTCGTGTGGGAAAGACCGCACCCATCTGCAAATGTGAGTTAGCCTCTTGAAAACTGCTAGGCGATATCCCGATCTTTGGCAGTTATCAAACGCATGTAATGCCTTTCTCTAAGCCATCTTTAACGCCTTCTTAAAGATCTATTGTATCCCTAGTGCGGTGTTAGCTAGCTTCAAGGTCACCAGTCTCGCATCTTCCCCTATAATCAATCCCCATACAAGTATGTTCTCGGTACGCTGGTGCTGTAATATCAAGCATGGGACCTCCCCAGTTGGATGTGTTGAAACGGGCTTCCTTCTGAGAGGTATTGGCACACTTAGGATAAGATTCACAACCGAGCATTCTTTATCAACATCTTCTACTCGTCGAGGGACCGGAGTTTGGATAATGTTTCGTTGACGTCTTTTACTTTGAGATATAATACTGCGGGCGTTCGATAGGGTTGGTGTAATGGTCTTACTTAGGAGACCGACGATCTCTCTTCTGCTGGTGACATGGGACTCCATGCAAAGCCGCTCGAACTTATACCCCGCCTCCTTTCTCTCCCGCAAACTTTGGCAAAAGTCAACTGCCCTATTCATGACAAGGAAATGTTAGCTATCTACTGAGTTATCTATGAATGGCGGCACCTCTCCTTACAAGGCGCTGATTCTGCGGTGTGCACAGATCATTGCAACCGTGCCCACGAGAAACCCGAGGAAGTTGATTTCTTTAGCTGCAAACTAGCAATTCCGTAGGTCCAGTTGGAGGTCTGCTTCGTCTATGGATCAAATAATATCCAATACTAACGCTTTATATTCCTCTAGTGTGCCACTAGGATAGACGTCAACATCGTCAACGTAAGCATCGCAATTTATACTCAAGCATCTTCTCAGCACCGAGTTTATGTAGCGCTTAAACGCTGCCTGTAAGATCAAATGGTACCACATTCCAATCGAGGCACCTAGAGGAGTTCGAGAAGCTGTCAGCTCTTCGGAGCCTGGTGCCATGCGAAGTCTGTGTAAGGCTGTCATCACGTCCAGTTTAGATTCCCGTCTCGCTTCGGTATACGCTAAAGAGTAGGCTGGATCAGCAGTAGGGCGTGTATATGACGGAGCGGACTCATCTTTTGTTCGGGTTCCTTCGGGCATTTTCCCTGACTGCCAACAATGAAGGGTTTATTGAAATACCTGCATGTACTCCATCGGGCTGGTGAGCGCTAGATATAGCGTCCTAGGTAGAGTATGCTTTGCGTGCGTCCGAAGAAGATGATCTCCTTCGGCAAGGCTTTCAGGGAGAACAGTTTAACGTAGCCTTCCTTTCCCATAGCCACTCCTTAGTTATGATAATGATCTACCAGGTTCATAATCAACAACCTTAGAGGCTTCTCTGATTAAGTTTATCCAAGGGGGAAATTGTTCCTGTGAATTTTGTTTCAAAAGAAAGTGTCTTATTCAGTTTCTTGAACTATGAAGATACAGTTGTTGTGAAATGGGGGGTTCCTTTGTCGTCCACAGCTTCAATCGACTTTACAACTTCTGTTCTGAGGGTGCCTTGGTCTTGCTTTTGGGGAGCGTTTTCTGTAGGGGCGGGGAAGCGGGTTTAGACTTTGGGTGCCTGGCTTTGTCCGCCGACTTCTAAGCGGAATCACCCAGTACTGTCTTGACGGTGTCAGGATGGCCCCGCACATGATCTTTACTAGGCCCCAGGGGGTATTGTCTTATAGCCCCGTTCATCCTCAAGTTTAGATCTTCCAAGACCATGACTAGACCCGCTTCGTTGAGCTCTTGGCCGGCCTCTATCTCCTGTCTTTTATCCGCCTGCTTTGTAAGCCAAGAGGAAGTCCTGTGTTGTTCTTGGGGGGGGCTTGCGTTGGTTTGGGTGTCCGGGGGGGCGGAGAGCCAGTGCTCCCCTCCTTCTCGGCCTCTTCTTTGGCCCAGATGCTTGTCGCCGGCCCTGATAGTTTGGGGAAGATGCTGACGTGAGAAGCCCACCTAGGTTACTCGACATGAGCGTATCTGCTTTGTCTAGCACTGTGTCGATAAACAAAGGTTCTGACTCTCCAACCTCGACTACGCGTTCTGCGCGTTTGGTGAGGTTGGCGGCATCCTCCATGGCCCAGTAGCCTGTATTTATATGCCCTCTAAAGCTTCATGGCTCATCTGATTGATTGGCAATAGCCTTTTCCAATCGGCCCGGTCGGTTATCATGTTAAAGCCGTTTTAACACGACTCGGGCTCGTTTTTGCTAGAAAGGGAAAAAGTATGGTTTACTTACAATAACCCTTTCCTTATATTATGCTCAATATCTCACATTTAGATATCATCATACGTATATGTATGTCTTTGAGGTCCCCTTCCTCTTGTCTCTTTACATGTAAGGGCAAAAATATACGATATATAGGGTTACATATTTATGGATATAACGTATTACAGTCTAATATTCAATCCAGAAAGGGCACATATATGCAAAAAACGGTCTAAAAAAGACGCAGCCGCACTTGAGGTACCTTCTCGACGAATTACACAAATCAGATAATAGATACGCAACGTGTATCTTTGCTTTTGTTCTGTAGTACCACATGGATGGACACAAGAATGAGAAAGTGGCGAACAAAGAACAAAGTACAAGACAAAAACTGCATCTCCTACGTTCCGGCTTGTTTTCTCTTTGTTGTCTGTCGTACAGTCTACAACGTCGAGTCTCGTGGTAGTTTATCTAATATATTTTCTTTTGCACATAGTTAGCTCATCTTACTCTATAATATACTCCCGAGATTAGTGAAATGCGTTCTAAATGTCTATTTGTGGAATTTTTGTAATTTTTGGCTCTAATCAAGCTTTGAGTGTGATGTAATATATGCAATGTGATGTAATGTTTTTCTTTCTTTAATCTTTTCGGATAAGGTCATGGGATAATACAATTCCATATGTATCTTGTAATTTTCATGCAACCATATCTTCCTTAAAATGTAAGGCCACGGAATGCGCATATGAGAGAGACAGACAGCCCATTAGTATCTCACAGTACAAACTACTTCAGTATATTTATTTTCTTTTACACGGATTGGCTAGATGACGATCAGAGGAGAGGAGGGGGAAAATGATACAGATATTGCAAATGAGTTATGGTGACAGCTGCTTCTCAGCTCAAGGCTTCATACTTAGGGCGGGAACAAGATAGTGCAACTGTTTTGGCCGTATTGTCCTATTATCTCCAGCTCTCCGTAGTTTGGTCCTCATAGTTCATAATGAGATGAGATATTTACGCATAGCGAGAATCAAATAAATAAATAAAAGATACAGTATAAGGTTACAGGCATGAGTCTTAGCTTGTAATATAGTAATATATGCTTGCCTAAGTGTATATATTGATGCTTACTGAGCTATCAAAAAGGTACCTTCAGCTTCCCCCCCCCCTAGTAGCAAAGTACTAGTGTATATTATGCCGTTTACTAATGTTGGTTCTACCATGTCTCGTCATAGTTAACATCTAATCAAGTAATGAGTTATTAAAAAGTTCTACGTATGCTTTTAGGTAGCTGTTCCTGCATGTTGGAGAACTTAAGTACGTGCATAACATAATAATATTGACCCTAACCCTTTGTATACGCTCAGCAGTGCAAACAAAGTATCTATATCGAGATGCCAAGGAACAATACTTTCGAGACTTTACAGGCTTTATTTTGTCAAGCTGGGGAGCCATGACAAACAATATATTAAAATCATATAGACCGCACCTAGGAGAAAATGACTGGCCATTGTTTGGGGCTTATCATTTGTGAATGGCGCCTAAATGGCTTGAATCAAGTGGCTTTGAATGTGTATTGCAAAAATGATGGATTTTTCTTAAGGCAAAGTGCATCATCAGTAAAGTAGGCTATGATAAATGAGCTGCTGCAAATTGTAATTATTATATAATAAACAAGCACTTTGTGTGTTAATTCTAGCGCATTAATTAGCAAGAAGATCCAAAACATTGCAACTGTATGACCAGTCTGCTTGTCGTGACACGTTTCCTGCTATTATTATCACAGACTGGCTACATATCAGTTGATCAATTGATCGATTGATCGCTCAATAGGCTGGCTGCTGCTTGATGTATTGTACTAGAAACTCACTGACTAAAGTCAAGTTTACCTTTATTTTGCATACTAACTACAGACTGACCTCAAACTTAGAAAAGACTGGTTCTAGCTGGTGCTACTTGCTTGGCAAAGCCACCCTTGCTTAGATCCGAAGAGTTAGACCCTTTCTAGAGCCCTCGCCACCCTGTAGTGTCAACCGGGCCTAACTGGCTAGAGAGAAAAACCTGAGCCGGAATATATTAACTGAAACGGGATTGAAAATGGAAAGTTCAGCTTGTTAAGCGACCAGCCCGGAAACTAAAGCATAGAAAAACAAATGACACTAGAAGGCAAAGCAGTACAGACAGAGAGAGATGCAAAATATACAGCTATTGACGGCTAATTGGTTCCTCAAAGTCAAGCGATAACGTGGTCTTGGGGGGCTCCGCTCCCCGGCTGCTCAGACGAGGCTTATAATGTAACATTGATGGAACGGGGGGGGGGGGGGGGGGGGGGGGGGGGGGTGCTTGTTTTTGGGGGATCTGAATTGGAGGGGTTTTATGCCGATTTTGATACTGAGACTTTGACAGGTGTTGAGCTGCAGAGAATCAGCAAGATTCTGTCCATTTGTGCTGCAGACAACAACAGTTACATAGTAGAGAGGGCTGGGAAGGGCTTATGCCGAGTGGCGTCCAACCTATAATGAAGAAAAAGGGAAGGCTAACTAGGGTCAATTGGGCGGGCATAGCCTCTAGAGCTTCAGAGAGACTGGCAAACTGGAGGCATCAAAGACTTACTGTGTGTATCCCTTGAAGACTTAAAGATGCCTAAGAGAAGGGAAGCTTTCAATGGAGTAGACATACCGGTAAGTTGACAAAGTGACGGGCAAAGATGCTTATACAAGAGTTCAAAAGAAATGCTGTGGAGATGACCGTCAGCTAGATAAAGACGATAAAGATAATGTCTTTTCTTCAATTTGCCATCCTGCTTCCTGCAGCTGCCGAACCTCTGGTTCGACCAATGTCAAAGCGAAAAAGAAAAAGAAAAAAAGAGCAAAAATAAGCCAGCGGAACCTCGTATCGTCTTGCTCCGATATACTACAGCATTGGCATAGCGTGCGGAGATCGTGATACAATGTACTGGCAACAAAGAGGCTGGTTTGAGTGGAAACGGCCAGAGGGCACCCCTTTCTAGTTCCCTTTTATCCTCGGCTAGGTTGAATTTATTCTAACGACTTAGTGACCCCCTTTGGATGGCCATCGTCTATAGATCCATCTTTTTTGTCTGATTTGTTTTCGTCGACGCCGTCTACTTTCTTGAACCAGTAGCGTTCTTTCTGGAAGGCGATGTTGTAGCCATGGCCTGTCTAGGTGGCCGATTTAGACGGTAGGCTGTTTTGATGCCGCAAAAGCGCAAGGGCAGGTGTTCGTGACGAAATCAGTAGCAAGGCTAGACTTTCTCTGCTTCCATCTGACATTATGGCCCGTGGCTACGCACAATATAGATAGTAGTAGTGGTACATAGTTTTACCAGCAATCGTACTGGCACAGTATTGTGTTGCCCTTTTGAAGATATTACAGATAAGCAGCGCACCTAACAGCGTAGTTACTGCTTAGGTTGTACGGAAAGTCCAAGAGATGGAAAGATAAACAAAGCCAAAGCAACCTCGTCCACCTTCATGATATCTTTCATCAACGCCAAATCTACTTGGTGGCCGATATTAGTGGCTCTTTTGACGGAGAACGTCATGCCTGATATATCTTTGACTACTCAGCCTTCTTTTTACTAGCTGCTGCTGCGACAGACATAGCATAGGCTTTAGCGCTTGTATCAAGACCTCCCTCCATGACATTCCAAGGTTGTCTCTATTACGCCATTCGTTATTCACGCTTTTCTATCTTTGATTTTTATTTTTATAACTCATTACTCGATTAGATGTTAATTATGACAAGACCGTTATTCACGCTGTCTTCTTTGATTAGCTCCCGTTCGTCTTGTTTGGGCATCGTCTTTGAGCTACTTCACCGCCTCTGACCAAGATGCTTGGAGAAAAAAAACAACAACAACATGAAAAGCCCAGATATAGGCCCCGATATACCCTGGCTCAGGGTCTGGGCAGCAAGAAAGAAGCCCCCAGAGTCTAGAGGCTAGAGTCAAGTTCAGCCCGGTTCGATACTCGCACAGCATAGGCTCTCTCGTCGGCTGTCTGCTTTAGCTCCCAAACACTTTGTTTCCTAGACATTTGTTTCCTAGAGAAGCTGTGAGTCCTGCCGTCGTGCTTTTTAAACTTCGATTCTGCTTCAAGGAAGCCTCATCCCCAGGAACGAATATGGCACAAGCCTCTCTCTCTCTCTCTCTAGAAGCCGACGTTTGCTAGTAGCGAAGGAGCACGTTGTCAATCAACTGCTAGTACCAAGACCTTCAAGGCAAATCCTTCCTTGTGCATTGCATTGCTCGCTTATCCATTTTGCGCCTGTTTGAACTGCCCAGTCTAGTCGTCTATTTATTGCTGCTCGCTGGAGAAGAGGCTCCCCCTTTGAACAGATGCCTTACTCCTTGCAGCTGCAGACTTGCTCTAGTTACTGGGCGAGTCCACTAAGTAAATGGCCTACAGGCTCAACTGACATTTTTTGTCTTTTCTCTCTCACCGCATCTCTTTTATCTTTTTCTTTTTCTTTCCTTTTAACTATCCTTCTTCACCCTTTTCCACCCGAGTCTCTGCTTTCGCTTTTGCTTTTGCTTCGTTTGCTTGCTTCTGCTTCAGCGCCCGCAAGGCTCGTTGTGATATTCTCTTTCTTTCTTGTCCTTTTATCTTCTTCTTCATTTCTCTCTCTCTCTCTCTCTCTCTCTCTCTCTCTCTCTCTTTTCCCCGTTGCGAGAGCTTTGCTGCTGTTGCTATCCGGCCATATTTTTCTTTTCGTTTCTTTCGAGGCCGTGATACTCCCAGTAGCACTCGACATTATCTGGCATCTATTCTCTTCGTCTATACCCGCGAATTAAACTTCAAGCATCTTGTTGTGTTACTACTACAGCTTCAACCTCTGCTTCTCTTTTCTTTTGGACGCCAGGCTCCTCTTTTTTTTTTTCTTTGCTCTCGCCGGCTCCTCTTTTGATTCTTGTGCCTTTGTTCACACCCCTTTTTTACCGGTTCTTGCTGACGACATCCTAACCATTCCTTCGTTCCTTTTTCACCGGGTCCGATAACTTCACGACCTCTTTTTCCCAGTCACTATTGGCAGCTGCCACCGCCCTAACCTCGACCTTTTGACTTTCAGAAGCCCCTTTCAGCATCTAAACACGTCCATCAACATGCAGGATCTTTCCGGTCAGAACTCTAGCGCCCGCTTCGGCCACGCCTCGAAGCCTTCGGCTTCAGAGACTGGCTTTTCTCACGGCGCATTCGCTTCCAACGTGCCTAGCTTCACTGACCGTCATCCTCGTCGTGGTACCACTGTCCCGGCCATCAACACTCAGTCGCTGGCTCAGCAGTCGCAGCATCTAAACCCTAACGACATGGCTACCCCAGGCACTGCCTTTGACATGCAGTTCACTCCGCTGCTGCCCTCGCAGCTACTTCTTGGAAGCCCCTTCCAGCCCGGAACACCTGCGACCTTCACCAGCCCGCAGTTTCAGAACATGAGCTTCCAGCAGCAGCAACAGCAGCAGATCGTCAACAGCCTCACTAGCCCTGTCCAGCAGGCTCTGTCTCCTCAGGCCTTCCAGACCTTGGTGTCACCCTCATCCTATGGTGCGCCGCAGTTCTTCAACGCTCAGTCGCCCAGTGGCTCCTTTAATGCCCTGTCTGCTCAGCCTACGTCGCCTGTATCTATCTCTGCTACCTCAGCCGCTGGTAACAGCCGTACTGTTTACTTGGGCAATATCCCCTCTGACACCCCTGCCGAGGAGATTCTCAACCACGTTCGGAGCGGACAAATTGAATCTGTCCGTCTGCTGCCCGACAAGAACTGTGCTTTCATCTCTTTCCTGGATGCTAGCTCTGCCACCCACTTTCACTCAGATGCAATTCTGAAGAAGCTTTGCATTCAAGGTCAAGATATTAAAGTTGGCTGGGGTAAGCCCTCGCAGGTTCCAACCTCCGTTGCCCTGGCTGTCCAGCAGTCTGGTGCTTCGCGTAACGTCTACCTGGGCAACCTGCCCGAGGAGGTCACCGAGGAAGAGCTGCGTGAGGATCTGACCAAGTTTGGTCCTATTGACATGGTCAAGTATGTTAAGGAGAAGAACATTGCTTTCATTCATTACTTGTCTATTGCAAATGCCATTAAGGCTGTTTCTCAACTGCCCCAGGAGCCAAAGTGGCAGGCGCCTCGCCGTGTCTACTACGGCAAGGACCGATGTGCTTACGTGTCCAAGACCCAGCAGCAGAACGCCGCTCAGTATCTAGGCATTGCTCCTGGCCATGCCCACATGCTGACTGGCGCTGACCGTGACATGATCTCTACTGCTCTGGCCCAGCAGTCCGTTGCCGCCGCTGCCGTTGCTACAACTGCTGGTGGTATCAACAACCTGGGAAATCGTACTATCTACCTAGGAAACATTCATCCCGAAACTACTCTGGAAGAGATCTGTAATGTTGTTCGTGGTGGTCTGTTGCACCATGTACGATACATTCCTGACAAACACATCTGCTTTGTAACATTCATTGATCCTACGGCTGCTGCGTCTTTTTACGCCTTGAGCAACCTGCAGGGCCTCATGATCCACAACCGCCGCCTCAAGATCGGCTGGGGTAAGCACTCTGGCGCCCTGCCTCCTGCTATTGCTTTAGCCGTTAGTGGCGGTGCCTCGCGTAACGTGTACATTGGCAACCTGGATGAAACCTGGACCGAGGAGCGTCTGCGTCAGGACTTCACTGAGTACGGTGAGATTGAGCTAGTCAATGCCCTTCGGGAGAAGAGCTGCGCCTTTGTTAACTTTACCAATATTGCCAACGCTATCAAGGCTATTGAAGCCATTCGTAGCAAGGAGGAGTACAAGAAGTTCAAGGTCAACTTCGGCAAGGATCGCTGCGGCAATGCTCCGCGCCAGCTACAGCCCTCTTCCCAGTCTCCTCGCACCGACGGTGTCGCGTCTCCTCCTCCTGTTAGCAATGACTCCCAGGATGATAATAACACGCCTGATGTTGGCAACTCTCCTCAGCCTACCGCTACTCTATTCGCTCAGAACGCCAATCCTCTGGCAATGTACCTACAGCACGTTTCGCAGCAGGCCCAGTCTCAGCAGGTTCAGCAGCACCAGGCTCTAGCTGCTCAACAGGCTGCCCTCTTTGGTACTGCCCAGTCTTCTCCTAACGAGGCCGGATTAGATGGAGCTCCTACACAGACTAGCGGCTTCCCTGGAGGTCCTGGTGCCTCTGCTGCCCCCGGTAGTGCTACCACCATCGGTGGCCTTCTGGCGCCTAATGCACGTGGCTCCCATAACCGTGCAGTGAGCCTGCCAGTCCTGCCTCCTGGTTTCGAGAATGGCGTTCCATCACCCGGCTCGGTTGGCGGAAGCTCTGGTGCTCCTGAGGGCGGCGAGCGCCGCGGTCATCAGTACCAGGCTAGCTACGGCGGCGTGACGTCAGGCTTCGGTCTGGCCATCCAGGGTGGCCTGAATGGCTGGGTTGAGGAGGAGGTTGCCAACTAAGGAAACTTCAAATAAGGTAGAACCCTCTTCCGGGACGAAATGTCTAATATTAAAAAAGTGCACAAAAAACCAGGACAGGCAGCTTCGATCATTTCTTTTTCTTCGCTTCTGAAAACTGCCGAAGCTTAATTTTTCAAAATCCTCTCTCTTGTCTTTTTTTCCTTGGTCTATTTCTTCCGTAGTTATTTCTGCATCGGCTTTTCACAGCGCAGAGTGACGGGCCTTCTTCATATCTCTTGTTTTAAATCTTCGTTTTGTAATTGACTGGCACAATGTCTTTCTTCTCTTCCCAACATTTCTCTTCGTTCACATCTTGATACTACACAATTACTACCTTTTACCATCTTCGACGTTACATGTTTTCTTATCTATACAAATTTCTTCGCTTCTTGTTTTTTTTCTTCCATATCTTTATTACTATTATTTCTTTCTCTGTGTGTCTTCCCCAATATCTATATTTATATACAATTTTTGAACTGTTTCTTCTTGGCTAAATGTTCTTATTCACTTTTTGTTTTGAAACACTCATCAACGAATTCAATTTTCATACTATTGCTCCAATTTTGACTGTATATTTCTGCTAAAGCTTTTCTATATACTTGGTGTTTTGATACAATCGGTATATTGCCTGTGTATGTTGATTGAGCTCTTAGTGAGGTCATAATATGAGATACACAGAGCTGTGAACATGTCTGTATCAGGATATAATATACTTGGTAGTTGATGATTTTGAATTTTAATAGTTAAAGGCTCTCATATCATAGAATACGGGTTACACGTAACGTTGAAAACCAAGTTATACATGTAGAATTACGAATAAGTGTAACCGTGCCTTTGTATCTTTCTTTGTATTACGGTTGTTAAGTTTTGCTTGAAGCTAACTATTTACATTATCTGTCACCAACTTCATAGTTAGAGTAAAGTTAACTCGAAGTGGCTATATCTCAAGTCTACCTGAACTCAACAAAATTTCATGACTTCAAGATAGATTACCTGGACAAGCTATAATGGTACTCACCTGTAAGCTAGTTACTCAGGCTTCTAACTTGAAGCACGTTATCTCTTAAACCCTAAGGGGGAGATCAGTTGATAAATGATGATGATGATGTATATTTGAATGCTACCAGACTTATGACCCCAGAAATTAGCTACTTAAACAGATATCATGGCCACCTGTAACTCGGCTGCAGAAGTTTCTGGCATACGAAGTAATCTTGAACTGTAACTGTAACTGTAACTGTAATTGTATATATCTAACGTCTACTAGAATTACGGAGATAATACGACGCCAGATTGGCACCATCACCCCTAACCGCAATTCTGCCCTCACAAAGAGACGCCAGGAAAAAAATCCAGCTCGAAGATAATGACAGCCACAGTCAAGTAGTGTAGCCGGGTGAATATTGACGGGACCGACACTCTTAATCAAGGTGATGGTGTCGACTGTCAAGCTTGGTCTGATGTGTCCGGACTGCTGAAATTTTCAAAAAGAGGCAGTTGGAAGGTGTGTATGTGTGTGTGTGTGTGTATATTTAACGTCTACCTACATCTTCGATGACCGAAATAAAGAACAACAACAACAACATACGACCATAGCTTGTAGAAAGCACGGGATCCCGTCCGCTCTCCCTTAGTTAAACTTCAAAGCGCTGGATTAGTATTATGGTGGGTGACCACATGAGAATCCCCGGTGTTGTATGTTTTCGTTTTGCATGATTGTCGCTGTGATTGATTGAGAGAGTGGCTTTTAGAGGAGGAGGCTTGCTGAACTTGTTATCCACTGTTCCGGGAATCTAAACCGGTCGTCGGACATTGCTAATGCTGCTTTGTGAAAGAGATACTAATCACTTTAAGCCTAGTTCTCCCGAGACTTTGTTCACTGAGCTAGGCAATGCGCCTTGATAACGTTCATAGATTGTATCTAGTTCTCATATATCTCAGACGGCCTGATGCGGATCTTGAAGCGAAGTAGGATAATACAGAATCACACATACACAATTGTCATTGTATACTTTTATATGTGTTAGTATAGAGTTACTACGCTCAGAATGGACAGCTGCTTTCATAGTATGTAACATGGAATAACTATGGAAGCGTGATACGCAAACATTGATCAGGATTCCTTATACGTAGTACGTATACCTGTAAGGTATGTGCCGTGACTCAAATGCCCAAATGCTAAAATCTCTTATTATGGATGATTGAAGAGAGAAAAAAACTAGGAACCGACACCGAAGAACAAGCTAGAAAATGCTTGAAGCTAGCTGAGGTGTTTCTGAGTAGTGATGCTCGAAACGATGATCATGCTGATCCTACCAAGAGTCCCTCTTAGATAGAGAATAAACCTAAAGAAGAATATACGAAAAAGGAGTATAAAAGCTATATATCAATAGAAACAAAGAAAAATATGCATTACTTAATAGCCCGCTGGTTCAGACTTGGTTGGAAAAGGTGACTGGTCGAGGTTTTGGCGACATTCCTCTTTCCAACGCTTGGGCGTTATATGGTCGATTATTTCTTTGAATGCAGCCTATAAGAAAAGAAAACAGTAAGTGTTATTAGTAAATATGAACTGACAGTGGTTCTTGTGTTCTCTGCATCGATACATACCAAAGTACAAAACGTCTCGTCGCCGGGTAGATGGTTCCCTCCGTATCGGCACCCGGGGATCGTCACGGGCTTGTCGTTGTACCGTATTCTGACAAAATACCCTTCCAGTGCCTTTTTCTGCGCACTGCTTAATGCTTCTGTCGGGGTACGTCCGATCTTGCGCCCAGCGCCGCTTCTCCCCGCTCCAAATACACCACTAAACCACCCTGCTTGTGCTGGCTTTGGTGCGGGCTTATTCACTGCTCGGAACAGCTCGATGGCCACGTGGCTGGTGAAAGGCGGCCAGCGCCCGTCATCTGCGCCTAGCGACGTGAGCATCGATCCGAGTGTCGTGTCGTGACATCCATTCAATGCGATCTTGGCTGTTGTTACGGAGGTGGTGCCAGTACTGAGACCTTCGGCGGACGAGACTAGTGCCTCTACTACACTTCCAAGTAAAGGGCCCGAGCCGAGCCGCCGCGCTTCGGCGCTAGCTGAGTACATGCTAAACCACTCTTGTAGACTAGCATCCTCAAGACTAGTGATGACATCGGAGTGGTAGAATTCCTTAGGCAATCGCGTTGAGGGGCCGGTACCATAGGCGCGTGAGGCGTTGATGCTGTCCATGACGCCGAGGGAGGAAGGTGTAGACGTCACTGTGACACGTGGACTGTTACCATGCGAGCCCATGTATTTTCCGATGTGAGCGTGTACTTTATCAGCGCTCGGTGACGTGTCCCAGTTATGCGCAGCTTGCTGTACGAAGCCTTCGACCAGCTGGGCAAGACGGGCGCATGCGCTACTGTTTGGAAACAAAGTCTCGTCTTGCGGCACTGACTGGGTAATTTCAAAGGGACCAAGATCGGGAGCGCGTTGAGTGGGTGGGTACAAGCCGGTGACGGTATGTTGCAGAGACTCCAAGGCGCGTGGAGACGGTGAAGATCGTAGAGCGAGGAGGGATTGCGATGTGAGTTTTGGCGGTAGAAATCCGAGCGATGTGACATAAAGTTGGCGCAAATGCGTGCCGAGGCCATACGTAGTCGCGCGGCCGCCGTCGGTGAGCATGCCGTGCTTACATAGATTTTCGCGGGGCAAGCCGCCAACTGACGGATGGGGGATCGTGGAATCAGACGCAGAAGCTAGCACCGTGAGTTTGAGCTGCCAGTCTAAGATAGTGTCGGGTGGTGCCGGTGCATGTGGGTCGGCGTAATCGGTAGGAAGACTTGCACTAGATGCAACGGCAGATGACGTAGAGGAAGACGAGGCTGAATGCGCGTGTAATGGTGGTGATGAGATGAGACTACGCATAGTGTGCGCATAGCTACAGTAGGGCCATAGCTGTGGATGGTTCAAATGTGAGAAGCGCGGCTTGATAGGAGTGCGTTCGCCGTGGCGCAAGAAGACATGGACTTGCTGGAGGGTTACGGAGGATGGGTAAAGAGCGGCGAGCTCGGTTGGCGAGTACGGAGTGGGTGGCGGTCGGGATGTCATTATTGGTCGGAGTTGGTAGCGATATGCGGGCTTTGTAAAGAAGAGGCTATGGGCTAAGCACGAGACAAACAGAGATGTATAGTAGTGTGGTGACAGGATGAGAGAGAATAAATGAGAAAAAGTGAGAGTGGAAAGCGGCCTTGGTGAATAAGTGATGAAAACTGAAACAGCCGCTTCAAGTTGGCAGTTGGTGTTTAGAACATGGTGTCTGGCCGATCTTATCTTAGGGAGATAACAGATACGTCGCTAGTAACAGGGTTTGTTGTCACTGTGCTTGATTGCTTTCACGATGCGGCTTGTGACAGGTGGACTTGGCGGGGAATGAAACGGACTTTGTCTTTTACGGGATCCGATACGTTCATTGCTACAGAAGCCCGATGCGCTTCTTTGTCGGCGTGGGTAGCGTTGGGGTTCTCATGAAGTCACTGAAGCTTCTCCTATGCAGCGTGTGCTTTGCCTGTATGTTGCTATTGGTTCCTCAACAAAACCAAAGCGTCGAAGCAAGAAAAGCGGGACAGCAAATGCTTCAGCTGGTCAATATGGTGTTGCCCAAAAGTTCGGGGGCTTTTCTGCGGCCAGTCATGCAGGCCCTTGTGGACTAGATACGGGCTTTCCTTTGGCGTCTTGACGCACGCTTCAGTAGAATGATGCTCTGTTTTTTGGGCTAAGAACAGCACGGCTAGAAAGCACGGCTAAGGAGGTTTATCCTTGTTTAGCATTTGTCTTGGTGATCCTCTTTGGGCGCTGATTATGAGAATAGAACCTTGTGATGTTGAGTGTGGAGCCACACTTAACCCTGGCGCCACATACTATACCATACTGCTGCCACGTTTAATAGTGCTTGCCACATGTTAGGAATTGCCAGCTGGCAGATAAATAGGTATAAGAAGCGACTTCTTCCTTGACCGCCTTTGCCAAGCTAACATTACGATGCCAGATAAAATAAAGCTTTTCCTATCTTTTCCCACCCGTTTTGTGGATAGATTCCAGGCGATTGGGATGCTAGTTGGTAGAAAACCTCGCAATGCTACTTCTAGTCTATTGGCGGTGTCTTTCTCAAAAATATGTACCAATACGAGTAAATATAGCATTATAAATTGCCTCCAGTTATACATTTCACAAGGCTGCATACAACTCATTCAATCGCCACTCTAACGATCGATATGGAAAATTGATGAATAAGACGCCAAGAAAAGTACACTCCTAGCATGTGACAACGAGACACACATTGCTGAAATAGAACATCTTAAAATCCAGCAAAGCTCAGCTCGTTTATGGTTGTATTCTAGCAGGCAATGTGACATGAACAACGTGAAGATCAACCCCTCCCCCCATTAACTGTTTCTTGAACCATAAGGGAAGCTCCGTGCGACTGTACGAGTAGTATGGCGCTTCGGTGTGGATAGCGGTAACAATAGCCAGTCGGTGCGTGGTAACATGAGGTTTCAGTGGAACAAGATAGCAACATGTGAGGAGCTGTCGGTGAACAGATGTGATATACATGTGAATACTCCGTGAGCACGGTAATGTTAGGTGCCGATGCACATATTCATAATTGCAAAGGTAACTACAGATTATTAGTGATAGCACTGCACGTTGATCTGATTCTGTTGTTATCCCAGCTGCCCCCAATCAATTTCCGGATCGGGCTAGGTGCAGTTGTTGCATTGATATTGGTACATGATCTAGCACAGCAGAACTCGACAGTAAAAAGCAAGCCGTCAAAAGCAAGCACTAGATATCTCAAGCTCTGTATCTTCATCGTTTTAGAAACTAAATACGACTATTGAAAAAAAAGATCTCAAGTCCTAAGTCTCTCTATAGAGTAGGCTCTATATACCAACTGTCGTCGTAGTGCCGTCGATTATCAATCAATGTAAGGATATGGAGCGAGTAGCCACTTCATTCTCTCACTCTCCATCCGCTTCTCCCCCTAAAGCGATCCATTGTCGATCTTGACCTTTTATGTGCTGTCATCTCGGGCTTGATCTTGATTCAGTTCAACGGGCCAAGAGTCGAGGCTGCGTCGCGTGGTTTATTTGCTTGGCCGACCTCACCTTCTTCTCCTGCCTGCCTTCTGACGGTTGTAGTGGGATGTGGTGAGCTAAAGCCAAGCCTTTTGGCTCTGACCTTTGGCAGGCAGCCAAGAATCAAAACTACTATCCTCAATTAAACACCATCCCTGTTAGCACATGCCAGAAATAATAGAGAAAAAAAACCGAATTCAAGACTAACCCAATGTCATCAATGATATCGTTAGGAAGCTGGGCCGTGATGACTTTTTTTAAGCAAGATAGAAATAAGAAGAAGTAGAGAGAAAATGTCTCGCTCTTGGTCGGGAGTGTAACATTACTATGATTCATTTTCCAGCGGCTTAGGCTGAACGTACGCTTAGATTTCCCACTCAGGGAAAGCAGCTGATAATCGCTCGATTTGTGCGTGCCTGCCATATATGCCAGTTCATGAGGTCCTGATTGTTGTGCAGAGTAATTCTTCCTGTATTTCTATTGAGACCTCTTGCCACTTTTTCTTTCCATTCTCTTGTTTTATTGCTATTTGCATCGGCCTCATCAATGGACGATCTGTCATCTTCTCTTCTCTTGCTCTTTTCAAGATTATAACGCTTGAACTTTAAAGTTCTCATCCGCCGAATCTGTCTTAACCCTGTTCCTGTTCCTGGGGCTTATCTGTTTGCTTGTCCCCCTGACATATTTTTTTTCCTTCTGCTTCGGGCCCCGATTTGCCGCTTAGGGCTTTCTTTCGCTTCGTTATTGAGAAACTCTGACATCATTGCAATATCTAAGCATATTCTTTTCTTTACTGAGCATAGAACCATTCTTAGGCAGACACAGAACGATTTGAAAGGAAGGAGAAAAAAAGGCCCCCAACACATCGGGAAAAACGTTCAGTCTGTCTTCCCTAAACTGTGTCGTGTTTGTGTTCGTCCATTTGCCTTGTTTGACTTGCTATGGCGCGAAATTCCACCTCCAACTCTCTACCTCGCTACGGAACGACCGGATATGAACTAGTAGCTCGACCACTTTTCATTCGTGATTTGCAATCGGCCGTCGGGGAAATACGCGGTTAGCCTTGTCTATTACCGAGATCTAGACTATATGAAGTAGCGTTTTGGCTGTCACAATCATTTCTACATTTGCTTCTTTTACTTAGTTTAGTGATCATTGGCCACCACCCTGAAGCTAGTATCACCAACCAAATCAACTACAGAACTTCACCTATCGTTTTATATGGACACCCTCTAGCCCTTCGGCTTGCTTCTGAGATGGCCTTTACCATACCTTCTCTTCGGCGGAAGTCACAGGATCCCACTACACTGATACAACCCGAGCCTCAATCTCCAGATTGCTCACCCAAAAAGAGGGCAGCTGCACCACGCTGTCTCATCTCTTCCACTGGCCGCAATGACGACGCCGGTTTAAATCATGGAGCTAAGAACTTCACAGCAAACTTCAGCTTAGGTTCTGATGAAGAGCCTGTCTCTCCTCGCAGTCCATTGTCACATTACCCACCAACTTCGCGTTATCTTACTAGCAATAACCGCACCACCATGGCTACAACTACCACCACTATTGTTACTCCTTCATCATTGCATCAGCATCATGTTCATTCTCATACACGTGGTCGTCCAGTGCGATCTTCTACAAAAACTACCGGAAAGCCCCATGGCCGCACCGTATCTACCAGCGCCATGGGCCTAAAGCGCCTGCAGAGGGCGTTACCTTCCATTAGCATACCATCATTTACTTTACCAATATTTACATCGCCCTTCGATTTCGGTTCAAAAAAGAACACAGAGGACACAAGTCCTCCCCAGTCCGCACCTGGGTCCATCTCCAACATTCGCACCAAGCGTCGAAGCCTTCCGCCAATGTTTGGTGGCGATCACCGAGACTCATCAAGCTTGACCTCATCACCAAAGGGGTTAGAACGCCCCCCTCTTGAACCCCCCGCGACGGAAGATAATGTATTATTCACTCCTCTTGAGCGCATGTCTTCTCTCGGAGACGACAATCGTTGGCTTGATATCACCGAACAGGTAAACGTTCGTGGACAAGCGTTTCGAGAATCTCTGCCTGAAATCAAGATCCCACGACTTTCCGCTTTCCGCTACTCGATGGACAGCAGTACAGACTCTCCAATGTCACCCAATGCAACAGCATCATCGCCCAGCTATGCTAATCTTTCGTTTGGTGCATCTTTAACCGATTCCACATTAGACAAGGTGCTAGAAACTCTAGAAGGCGACATTGTTATCCTTGGAGGCTACCGTGGGAGTATCTTGCGATCGGCCGAGCCGCCCCATCAACAGGTATGGGCACCTGTCAAGCTAGGTCTTGGTATGCGCACACCAGATCTATATGTAGGTCTCGATCACAAGGATGAAGAATCTATGGAAGAACGAATCATTTCGTCCGGTATGCTTCAAAACGTCGGCCCCGTTGATGTCAGCCGCAAGTTGAACCGCAAGCTACGCAACTCTGAAGCTGGACGCAGCGGCCGCCTGCGCGTGCATGACTATGGATATGACTGGCGTTTAAGCCCGCATCTACTTTCACAGAAGCTTACGACGTTCCTTGAGGGTCTTCCATGCAACAAGAAGCATATCGCCCCTGAGAACAGAGGTGCCATTGTCATTGCACATTCTCTAGGCGGTCTAATCACTCGACACGCAGTAAATATGCGCCCAGAACTGTTCTCGGGGGTGATATACGCCGGTGTTCCGCAACGCTGCGTGAACATCTTAGGTCCCTTACGATTTGGTGACGCTGTGTTATTCAACCATGATATCCTAACACCACGCGTCAACTTTTCGTTCCGAACAAGTTTTGCGTTCCTTCCCGAAGATGGCAAATGCTTTGTTAACCGAGACACGGGCGAGGAATATCCTGTAGATTTCTATGACGTCAACAACTGGATCAAGTACCGATTATCGCCTGAAGTTGGCGGTCCTGCCCTACCGCGCCCGACGGAATCACAATGTTCGCAAACGATCGCAGCTAAGATGAAAAAGCGCGGCTCCATTGTCGCTAAGCGCACACGTGCTTTCACGTTTTCACCGGGCCAAGCTCTCTCATCGATATCGAGCTCTCTACAACAGGAGCAACAGAATCAGACGGAATCTCGAGACGTCCCCCACCTTCTATCTCTGTCTAGTTTCCCTGAAGTTGTTGATCCCAACCATTCTAATAATATCGCTACATCTACGTCAGCAAACAAACGAGTCGATTTTAATGCCGTCGCTCCACTTGATGAGGCTACACTAGCAGCAAACCGACTCTATCTTGCTCGCACCTTAGCTGAGATCCGTGGCTTCCGCTCAGAGCTAGCACACCTGCCCGCTCACACAGAGTCTAATGCATACCCGCCAATGGGCTGCATCTTCGCCAAGAACACACCGACACTAGCCGGTGCACGCATTCCAGGGCCAGAGGCAATCCCTCGCGAGGACGCATATGACTCATTCTTGTTCCAGAGCGGCGACGGTGTGGTTCTAGCACGTCAGGCGATGCTTCCTGACGGATATTCGGTGGTTAATGGAGGGTTGATTGAAGTGCAGAGAGGCCATCTGACTTTGCTAGGAGACTTGGATAATGTAGGCAAGGCGCTGGAGGCAGTCGTCAGAGGACGGCAGAGGGGAATTGGCGTTGAAGGTCGCACCTTGCTAGCTGCCGGCAAGATAGGGCAATGAAAGGCGCGGCGAATTTGAAAAAAAAGGAAGTTACGAGTGAGACAATTTCATCATGATGTATTTTGATTTTTCGGGGGGGGGGGGGGGGGGGGGGGGGGGTTATGGATAGAGTGAGTTCAACTACCGAGGGTTTCTCGTTGCATCTTAAAGTCCCTTGATTCGGGCATTTGGCGTTCTATCTTTAGTTTCATATTCTCCATAGTAAAGTACGTGATCATGACTGTTGTTATGATAAATACGCAAATATACCATCTTTACTTCGTATATAAATCGCTTCGTGGTATCTTTCATAATTCTGAACACTATTTTTTTTACTCATTACTCAATTAGAAGTCAACTATGACGAGTAATTCTGGAAACTGAACAAGGTTATTGATCAAATTCTTTTTAGTAATGTAGGGTTAGGGTTGTAACTTACACCTTGATCTGACTTCTTGGTTTCTTTTTAACTCATTACTCGA
>LXKZ01000138.1:8439-43896 GCA_001856765.1 Endoconidiophora polonica | reverse complement strand
AGAAGGCTTTAAAGCTCTGTCTAGTGACCAACCTGACGTCGTTTAATTACATGGAAGAAATGTAGGTAGCCGTAAAATACCCTTGGAATATAGAAGATGAATACACACTCTCCCACTTACACACAACATGGCATAGAAACACGTTTACATATCTATGTTTTCTATTTTCGAGCTACCTCCGAATGTTGATAACCCCAAACAGATATTTCCAGAAAGTGAATGGCCACTGCAAGCCAAAGATAGTGGGACTAAATAATCTTGCTAAGCTGCATAGTAGCAACCTACAGGACAGGAACTGTAGGTATACTCTGATTAATCCCGCAATGAATAAGGTGCCACCAGCACGGAATGAACTGTACTTATGATTAAGGTTAAGATCTTGGAAGGGGTTGGAACCGGCGGCCTACAGTGAGAGTGATACCGGAGAAGTTGCTACTCTCTATTCTGTGAGAGTTTCTGCTGAAGCTACACTAGACACTACCAATCATATTTACCTCTATATTGGTAATATCGGAGTTGTCCAGCATATGCTAGATGCTCTCGCAAAACTAGTACATCACAGCGTGAGATGACTGAGACACGAAGCCTTCTTCATATCTAGGCATATGACAAAAGTTCAGAGACATATCAGAATCGAGGTAGATGCAGGTTGTCAACCAGCTTACAAAGGTCAGTTGCAACAGTGACAGCCTTCTCTCTATGCACCATGTCACATGCTGCAGCAACTACTGGAAAAAGGCATAGTTTTACACCGAATATAAGAACAAGTTCTCGTAACACAAGGCGCATGATCGTTTAGGCTATCAATTCAAACTGTATATTGTATACAAGCAGGATTTGAGTAACAGATTTTCGCCGGTCTATGGCTAGTCGCTGCCTCGCCACCTACACTGGCCTACTTTGAGCCATATCATGTCTGCTTCAGCCAACAAGACGCCTCTGTGCTCTGTCCATTATGCCGCAAGACTTAAAGAGCCAGTCTATGTCTAAGCCTATAGCCATAATGACCAAAATGCAGATACCTTGCTCATAAGACGATGCTGGGATGAAGACACTACAACGCTGAAGTTGAGGCTGCCTATTTCTAATAATTCAGTGTATGTTGTTCTTGTATTTGTCGATCACTTTTCCTAGTCTTTTCATTTTCTTTCTTTTTTGCTATGTTTTGTTTTCGTTAAAAAATTTACTCATTACTCGATTAGAAGTGAACTATGACGAGTTCTGTGATCTATTACTAATAATCAACAGGCAAGCATATAATATGTCTCCTGGGCTTAGGAGTCGATGTGTTTTGTAATTGTATATATTTAAAGTCTACTGGCCGATGTGTTTCGTATGTTCCGAAGGGCCTTTATAACAGCGTGTCCTGGTATTTAACCCTAAAGTCATATGCTGAGTAAGTTAGACCTGAATTGTCATTGTCTTGTTCTAATCATCCAATACAACTGGCCTGTAGTGCACGTAAGCGCTATAATATATGCCCATCAAACGGCATCAATAATCTAGTAGCATCGCCACAATGGTGTGAGCCAGTTTGAGATTGCCTTGACAAATCCTAACTCTAGTATCTTCAATCATGCTTCTAATCTAACGTCTGCAATTCTTTCAAATAAAGCATCTCATTTCCTTCTCTAGTGAATTGGCATCTATCTTCGCATACAGTATCCTATCTGTTTAGCCAACTCCACGTTATCTTGCGTATAATAATTATTTCCAGTATCTCCGTTCCCGTCGATTCCCATTTGCCATCGTCTACATTTTCTCGGGCCTCAGTTCCCAAGCCTTGCTCTTTCATTCTTCTACTTACCAATTTGTGTTAAGTTTGAATTATCTTCTATTCTTTAGCATCTTTTGGTCATGACGTTTACCAAAGCCTTCCAGCGCTTCTGTCGCCCAGCGCTCCAGTACAATATCTGCGGCATCTTTGTACGTTACTTCCAAGGCCTTTGACCCCTGCCTTGTCTCTTACTATCGTGGACTCAACTCTGCATCTATTTGTCAGGTTAACAACCCCCCCCCCCGGTTTCAGAGTTCTTATCGCGGGTGCTCACAACCATTTGCCGTAATCAATCTTCGCTAGTTAGCGGGTCTTGCAGAATCCAAGGGAATATTCGTTGCATTCAACTGTCAAGTGCTAGTCAACACGATGGGATTCAAATATTCCATCCTGCAGGTTGATAAGCTTTGCATATGCAGCCTTGCTCAGTGAAGATCCCATAGAGGCTGAACGGCGCAAATGCACGGTTGCCACATCACAAACACCTCGCGTAGATTGAGTTGAGCCTAGGGACAATATGTGGCATTTGCCTCCCTTGCACTAAAGATCGCCCATTTGTTTGCCGCCTATCACTTGAATCTAGAGCACGACTTAAACTCGTCTGAAGTCCACCTCAACTAACCATTTTGCAATACTTAACAGCCTCTTCATTACATCATTCCCTGGATCATCGCCATGGTCTACATCAAATATATCATCAGCATCTTCAACGATCAATATGCCAAGAAGCCTCTGCTTACCACGATGTGCGTCAACGGTTTTCTAGGCGGTGTCGCCGATACTGTTGCGCAAACTATCACTGCTGTGCGCGCGAACCAAACCCATAAAAAATGGCATCGCCAAAATGGCCAATCTGTCTCCGCCGACTGCGATATCGAACTCTCAGAAAAGGAAGTCCTAGCTCGTCGTGCGTCGATCATCCCGCGGGCGCCAGTGCCCGCCGAGCCCTTTGATCTCGAACGCCTGATGCGCTTCGTAGGCTATGGCGTCATAATGGCGCCTGTTCAGTTCGGCTGGTTCAAGTTACTCGAACGTACATTCCCTGTAACGAAAGCATCGGCCATGGGTCCAGCCATAAAGCGAATGGTGGCTGATCAGGTACTGTTTGCCCCAGTCGGTGTTGCCACTTTCTTCACAGCCATGACTCTAGCAGAAGGCGGCCATATGCCAGCGATTCGTAAGAAGCTGCATGACATGTATGTTCCAACGCTAAAGACCAATTGGATGGTCTGGCCAGCCGTTCAGATCGTGAACTTCCGCTTGATGCCGGTGCAGTTCCAACTTGTAAGTTTGATAATCCGCAGGTTCAGCACTATCTCACAAATTTGTCTGACTCTTGACTAACTTTGCTATCTCAGCCGTTTGTTTCTACGGTCGGCATCGCATGGACCGCGTACCTTTCGCTTACCAATGCTGCGGAGGATGCCGAGATCTTGGAGCATCCACCAGCTTCTATTGAACTTGCCTGAGCCAACTATCGCTATCAACATATTTTGGTATTCTGCAGCCCATATAAACGTGATTTGAAGGGTTCTGCTTACGCCAGAAATCTACTCCATATACACACAGATCATATGGCTAGGCTTAGCAAGATGCCGACCAGACTGAATACCAGCCGACTAGATTTTGCGAATATATAGTCGAATAGATACGAGGTCTAGTGCTTAGACTAGCTTTGTTCAAGATGGTGCGGCAACATTATGAAAAAACGAGCGTCGTGGAAGGAAGACTTGGGTGGATACGAAAAATAAGCCGCACTGCGGCTCTTCAATTTGGAATGCACAGCACAGACGTCTCTCTATCCCCTCTTCCTGTTGGTACAAAAGACAGTACAAGTATGGTTAATACTATCAGTACCACTACTACCAACTATCACTAGTTAAGATCTAATCCAGTAATGAGTTAAAAAAAATAAGCCTACTGTCAGATAACAGACTAGCCAGCTTATTGTTGTCGTAATGATTGTAGAATACCCAATAGAAATCAATGCCCCTCTAAACAACCACATACATAGTCCATAGGTTTCTAGGGGAAGCAACAGCAAGCAGATAACGGCGCTTAGAGTTCCTCAATGTGGCATTTTAGACCGTTCGATCCGTCGCAGCATGTAAAATCTGATGCCCGCCTTGTTCTCGGCTATCACTCCCTTCGCAAAGATCCACCAAATGCAATGTTTCCATTTGCCGCACAATGCTGCCGAGACCTATAGAAGCTGCCTGTGTTTGAAGCTGCCTGTGTTTTGATATTCTGTCCCGGTGATACTCTAGTCAGCTCAATAAGATTAATGATTAAAAAAAAAAAAAAAATACTCTAGTCAGGATATATTCAGCGAGTAGCAAGTATTTACAGCCGGAACTAACCTATTGGATTTGCCTCAAGTATTCTATAATAACAGTCTATGACACTACTCAGTAGATAGACGAATAAATGAGGACTAGTTGGCTAGCTTCCTGGTGGCCGTGGTGGGGGGCGCCTCCCTTGCTCCATACATCCGTCTAGGGCCATCCGCACACTATAACCGTACCCCTCATCAGACCTTACCTAACCAGTCTCCCCTCACATCTCACATCATCTTGTTTCCAAAGCTTTCTCCGTCCTCCTGGACCATGCATATCACTTACCCCTCTACAGCCCGTCTAGTCAATTTGGAAAAAAAAAATTTGTGTAAAAAAGATGTTCTACGTAGTCTTCATAGAAGCACCGATTTGGTCAGCCAAGCATCACGTCACAACCTCACAACGCGGACCTGCTAAGGAGATTAGCTGGTTTCCATCAAATCAGGTAATCTTCCGATGTAGAGCAGGCGATCATCATATGTGTGTGAATGCAATGCAGATGCGATGCTTTACATGTCACCGTAGCATGATTTGGCGACTATTATACTAGTCGGCTGTCATCTCAAGAGTATTCGGCTTATAGCAGCCGATGAAAAGAAATTCACGAAAAGTATCAGTTTCTCAAAAGCCTCGGGTAATAACGCGGCATATAAGATATAGAAAAAGACGGGTTTCAATATTTACAGACAAGCCAGTTCAGTCAGGTTGCTCCAAGAAGCTTAGTAGAGATACAGAAGCATTGCTACCCCGCCATCCCGTCCGCAGCAACAGAAAATGTATGTTAAGCTAGAAGAGCAGTAACAAAATACCCAAAGTCAGCAAGTCACGGCGCAGTGCGACAGTCTAAGTGTGCCGGACTCAATGGCTTTACATATAATCAGTCTCAGATTGTTCACCATGGTTATTAAAAAGATGAACAGTAGATGGCAATAAGTAGCAAGATCAACAAGACAAAAACAACAGCCCATTGTATATAAGTGGATCACACCCCACTAACCCACGGCTCCCTAGACTCAGACTCAAGGTGCGTTCCTTCTCCCCTCCGTGTGATACAGCTTAGCTTATTATTCGCAGAGTGGCCCTATTTTTTTCTCTTTCTATTTTTCCATTTTCTTCTCTTTCTCTCTCTTATCAATACCAGATCATCACCACCATAATTCAATTCAAAATGTCTCTGTCTAATAAGCTTTCCATTACCGAAGTCGACCTCAAGGGCAAGCGCGTCCTCATCCGTGTAAGTCACATGGTTGCCTATCCAATCTAGCCCCGCTTCTGTGTCGAGTTTTTGTTCTCAAGTCTTCCACCAGGCCTTACTTCGAGCTCTCTTGCACTTGCTTTCTTCTGCACTGCCCACGGCGCTTGTGCATGCCTCCTCCATCCACTCAATCTGCCCGCCACTAACATCGCTGCCCGCACCTGTAGGTCGACTTCAATGTCCCCCTGGATGCCAACAAGAAGGTCACCAACAACCAGCGTATTGCCGGTGCCATCCCCACTATCAAGTATGCCATTGACAACGGCGCCAAGGCTGTCGTGCTGATGTCCCACTTGGGCCGTCCCAACGGCCAGGTCACCGAGAAGTACAGCCTGAAGCCCGTCGTTCCCGAGCTCGAGGCTCTGCTTGGCAAGTCCGTCACCTTTGCTCCCGACTCTGTTGGCCCTGAGGTCGAGGCCCTGGTCAACAAAGCCGACAATGGCGAGGTTGTCCTGCTGGAGAATCTGCGTTTCCACATCGAGGAAGAAGGTTCCGCTAAGGATGCTGAGGGCAAAAAGATCAAAGCCGATGCTGAGAAGGTTGCTGAGTTCCGCAAGGGCCTCACTGCCTTGGGTGATATCTTTGTCAGTAAGTTTTTTTTTCTTTCTCAGAGTTTTCGGACGTCCGATGTGCGACTGCTCTTTCTAGAGACAGTCCGATCTTCTCTTTCTCCACGACTAACCTATCACACTCCTCTATTTTAGACGATGCTTTCGGTACCGCCCACCGTGCCCATTCTTCCATGGTTGGTGTCGATCTGCCCCAGAAAGCTGCCGGCTTTTTGATGAAGAAAGAGCTTGACTACTTCGCCAAGGCTCTAGAGAACCCTCAGCGCCCCTTTTTGGCTATCCTAGGTGGCGCTAAGGTCTCTGACAAGATTCAGCTCATCGACAACCTGCTGGACAAGGTTAACACCCTGATCATCTGCGGCGGCATGGCTTTTACCTTCAAGAAGGCTCTGGACAACATGCCCATTGGTAACTCTCTGTTCGATGAGGCTGGCTCCAAGAACGTTGCCAACCTGATGGAGAAGGCCAAGAAGAACAAGGTCAAGGTTGTCTTGCCCGTCGACTTTATCACCGCCGATGATTTCTCCCCCACCGCCAACACCGGCGCCGCCACGGATTCCGAGGGTATTCCAGACAAATGGATGGGTCTAGATTGCGGTCCCAAGTCTGTCAAGCTGTTCACCGAGACCATTAACGAATCTTCCACCATTCTGTGGAACGGTCCCTGCGGTGTCTTCGAGATGGAGAAGTTCGCCAGCGGTACCAAGGCCACCCTAGACGCTGCCGTCGCTGCCTGCTCGAACGGCAAGATCGTCATCATCGGCGGCGGTGACACTGCTACCGTTGCTGCCAAGTACGGTGTTGAGAGCAAGCTGAGCCACGTTTCCACCGGTGGCGGTGCTTCCCTAGAACTGCTCGAGGGCAAGGCTCTACCCGGTGTCGTTGCTCTGTCTACCAAGTGAGCGGATGAGACTTTGTGAAGTTACAACTCTGGTATACAAAGGAATGAATCAAGCCAAAAAATAGCATATTAGCATAAAACATAAAAAATAGTAAATTTTAATGACATCATAACTCTAAACTCTTGGGTCCAGAAACCAAATCAACCAAAGGAGGTACTACATAATATCAGTAAGATTGTTTTCATCAGAACCCTAAACCATAAGATGTAAATTTGTCACGAATTTTGATAATATGAGTTCGATATCAAAGGAAAAAAAGAAATCGCATTTATTGGTATTATTTATTGATCCATGAACAAGATACGGATGGCTGTGCTATGTGTGCCATCATAGTAAGGGAGACAGCGGTCGTCTTTCGTCGTCTTTCTAGAAAAAGTGTACACGTGTGGGTGAGTTAGTATTCTAGAATGCAGTAACGCATTTATGTCTCCGCCAGTAACAAAAATATGCATTATTAAATCTATTATGGGAATGTGCGTAGTTTTGAGTGTAGCGGGAGCTGCTGGTTGCTGTAGAAGTAGTTGCTGGAAGGAAAAGACGTGACGAGAGGATCGGTGTTCGGTTCAAGAGAACTTGTTGTGGTTTTTTATCTCTTCTTAGCAGCCTCGACTTTTCTAAGCTCCTCCCTGTAGTTGAGAATAGTATGGTAGTTAGTTATTAGCCGTGTATCAACAGGGCAAGGCTACAAAGAGCAAGGATCGTTGACATATGAAGCTACACGAGGCGCATAGTCATCAGTTGGTCGTCGGGGAGTGGTGGAGGTTACGCACTTTAGCTGTGCTGAGAAATCATCGCTAGTATCATCGTCGTCCCAGCTCTCTTCCCACAGGTGTTGGTTGGCAGCAGAACCACCAGCAGCCTCAGACTCCTCTTGCGCCCAGTCTAGTGTAGATATTTGTTAGTAATTAGTAACAGAGATCATAGTTTCAAGAGAGTAAAAGAGAGAAAAACATGGATATGTAAACTAGCTGTCCAGTTCAGTGATTACGCACCATCAGCAGGGAAGTCTTCAAACTCGTCGTCTTCGCCGACAACGGCGGCCTTGTTCTGGACGGGAGCTTCGTCAGTGGAAGCGGGCTGCTTCTCAGCAGGCTTGTTGCTCGATTCGGTAGCAGAAGTCATGATGTCTGGGCGAGTCTGGTGAGTGGAAATAGACGCTGGATCTTGAGTTGGCGGGGATAAAAGAGTCGGAAAGACAGCAGCGGGTTGGCAGGCGTAGGGCGTGGTGATTACGGCTGGAATAATGCCGTAAGAAACAGTTTTAGCGTGAGAAATAATTGGTGTCGTCTCAGAGGACAGGTCGGCAGTAAATATTGTGACGCTTTCTGTGTCAGGATCGTCTGGAGAATGGTCGTGATCGTCGTCGCTGAGTGAAGCTATACTGCTGCCACAGCTACAAACTAGAGCTGCAAGCGCACACGAAGCCTGGTTCAGCCTGGCGATTGTGGATGACAAATGCGGGGCCAAAAGTGTGGAGACATGAAGCACTAATTGTGTTGCTCTTGCCAATAACCCAGACATGTTTCTGTCGCTGCTTGTATGCAAAATATCAAAAATAGAGAGGCAAACAGTGCTAACTTTTCTGTTTTGTTTTGCAACAAAGAGAATATCAACAGAGTTAATTTTCCTTCTTATTATAGTCTTTTTGAAAACACATCAGCAATCGCACATTCAAAGCCTAGTGTCTGTGTTCAGCTCACGCGCACATTGTCCGACTCACTCACTTGATCAATCAACTGGGCCGTGTGTTTTATCATGCCTTATCATGTTGTTGACGCTCTTTCAGCCAAACAGGCTTCTAGGGTTATTGTCACGCAGGTAGGGTTACATGTCATATATATACATACACCGTTCAAATGATATCCGTCATTCGAGCGTAGTTAGTGCCTTCTTTTTTTTCCCCTTCTTCTTCTCACTATAGGTTGCAACCTGGCTATCAGTGCAATCGAAACAGGACCTGGCCAGTCAAGTCAAGTCAGTGCAGTCAAGCCCAAGCCAGGGACTCGTCTTCCCTTTCTATTGTTTATTATTATCTCCTTCGTCCGCGCTTAGGATTTGCGTTTCCTCTTCTTTCTTTTCCATCCTTTTCTTCTTCTTCATCTTATCTTGTGGTGTGTCGACTTTGGCTTTGTTATCAACCATCTCCTGATTCTTGCATCTATTCACTAACGTGCCACGCGGCATTATTACTCCTATCTGCGTCCAGTCACCTTCAGTTGCTGCGACTTATCACTGCTAGCTGTCTTAGCAAAAAGGACGAGAAAATAAGCTTGCGCTAGTAGCGGCTATTGTGAAATTTACAGAATACGTCTTTGGTTATAAGATCTATATAGCGCATAGTGCATTCTATCTGCATATTTCATACTAGGTTGACTGTATCTTCTTCTACATCTTGTCCTGATTTAAAGCCAAGACCACAGTACGCAGTAGGCCTATATATACAACCCCAAGCTCTCAAATCATTCAAGTTTTCAACTTAGGAAACCCTTCCTCTTTGGCATATTCTTCTTTTTCTCCTGATCTCAAGTGTCAAGGATACAGTGTCATCTTTGAGTTGCCGTGTACAGTTAGACTTATCATTGTTTGGACTTGGGCGGTGCAGTTGTCTTTTTTTTTGTTTGATATTTGCTATTTATTTTCACATACATACACACACAAACGCATATACACCACCATGAGTCGGCTTTCCTCCTGGTTCCGCGGAACCATTGTTGAGCCTGCCGCACCAAAGATTTCCCCGGCAGAGCTTATGCGCCAAGAGATGGCTGATATCGAAGAGGCTTTTAGAGCCACGGAACTTATCATGGACGACGACATGGATGGCGCCGAGGCCCTTCTTCAAAGCGGCGATTCATGCTATCACACACTGGGTCTGGCTGTGATTAGCTTCATGCGCGCTATCCTTGGCTTCGAGAAAGACGTCATGAACGCCGCTTCTACACAGCTGACGACCTGCGAAACCCGCGCATACAACGACCAGCGCCGTGCCCAGAAGGAATTTACTGCTGCCATGTGTGGCCTCTATCCTCCAGGCACTGAGTATCAACTAGTCCTTGCCGAGGCTCAACTTATGGGGGCTGTTGTTGGCGTGTTGCATGAAAGCGTGACTGAGGCTCTAAAAAGTTTCCTCAAATTGCGTAAGGCGTATTTTTCTCTTGATGCAATGCTCAGTGTCGAAGATGTGGCTCTTGGCAAGACCAAGGTTGAAAAGAAGGAGTCTTTAGCTATGGCCTACAAGAAAGATCCTATGCCCGGCGCCTTCGACGAAGATGAGTTCGCTGACAGTCAGTCGCCCACGCCTGTTGGCACAATGACCCCCCAGCAACCAGCGGTCTCTTCATCGCTAGATCTCACCAATGAAATACTGGCTGCACCGCATACTAGTGTCGTCCCGCCAGATGAGACGGTCTTTACCAACGCGCGAGACGTGTTCATCCACAGCGGTATCAACCTGTCGTTTGGCGTGCTCCTCTTCCTTTTCACGTTGATCCCACCAGCATTTTCCCGTGTGCTGTCCATGGTCGGTTTCCGCGGTGATCGCCAGCGCGGCATCCGGCTCCTGTGGGAGAGCACGACCTTTGCCAACGTACATGGCGCCGTTGCTGCTTTGATTCTATTAGCGTATTATCACGGCTTGATGGGCCTTAGCGATATCTTGCCTACTCGCGAAATCTGGGATGACACTGCTGACGCTGTAGGTTACCCACGTGAGCGCTGTGCCGAACTTCTGACGCAAATGAAGAAACGGTACCCGGCTTCCGGTTTATGGCGTCTAGAGGAGGCACGTCTATGTTCGTCGGCTCAAGATCTGGATGGTGCCCTTGAGGTTCTCCAGCGCAAGGGTGTCCCGGAGCCCAAGATGAAGCAAGTGTCCGCGCTGCTAGGATTTGAATTGGCTCTAGATGCCCTGTTTGCCCAGGACTGGCCGCTAATGAAAAAGGCGTTTCTAGCAGCTCTCGGCTTGAATGACTGGAGTCATGCCCTGTACTACTATCTTGCCGGTGCCGCAGAAGTCGAGATGTACCGTGACGCGATAGCTGCCGGTGATCAAGAAAAAGCAAGTCAGCACAAGAAGGGGACAACTGAACTATTAGGCAAGGTAGTTGGTTCTGCGGGCCGGAAGAAGTTTCTGGCCAAGCAGCTGCCTTTTGAGCAATTTGTCATCCGCAAGATCATCAAGTGGGAAGAACGTGCCAATGCTATGGGCTTAGACCTTGTCGATGTCATCGGTGTCAGTCCTACTAGCGAGATGATTCTTTTATTAAATGGCGTTGCTCGCATGAACGCAGGCTTTGCCGAGAAAGCGCTCAAGTTGCTAGATTGGAAGCGTCTGACGGCTCCGTCTAACATTGTTGCGAAGATACAGGCTGAGCCTGATGAGTCAGCTGCCGTGACAGTATGTCGCGCATCTTTGATGCGGAAGCTCGGTAACACCAAGGAGGCCCGCTCAATACTCGAGAAGGGGGCCTTCATTCACGACAAGTAAGTTAACGTCTTTGTGGCATCCTGTTTGATAGCTTCTTGTATACTAACATCACTGCCCTACAGATCAGTATTCAAGGGTGGAAACCGCGAAGACTGGATTCTTCCTGCTGCCAATTATGAGATGGCTGTAAGTTACTGGGTTGACGCATTCCCACCAGAAGAACTTGATGAGTCGCAATTCACTGCCTCGGAAACCAAGACAAGTGCTCAGCTTGCAGACGAATACCGCCGTGAGAAAACAGACAAGTGCCAGCAATATCTGGACAAAGTTGCAGCTTGGGAGTCATTTGTGTTGGATGCCCGCATAGGCATGCGTGTCCAGACAGGCCTAGAAACGTTGAGCTGGCTCCGTGATAAGAAGGGCTGGGCATAGAGGATGAGTAGAGTATAGTAAAGTTAGTTCACTCTAGAAAGTCATTTTTTTATTTAGTAATAGAATATAGAGATTACATAGTACTAGTAGTGCCTGATCAGCGGATGAGTATGGCTTGCGTACATTATCCTTTCTACAGACCAATAATGATGGGTATTGCATGGACTTTCTAGCACTATGCAATTTGTCAACAATCTCTATTCCATATACCTGTCCAGGTATGGACAACACTAGTTCTAGGCCCTTGACGGCGTAATACAGATGGCGTTGCATCTCCGTAGTACTAGCTAGCTCTAATTTTCGACCTTCTCCGCATCAAGCTTTGATTCCAGTAGACTTTAACTGTATACACTACAATTCCCCTAACGATTTGAGCTCTTTTTGCCAACCGAAGCTATTCTAATCTAGTATCTCTCTCTAGCTTGAAGACGCTTGCTAAGATGCGTGAAATCCTAATATCTCAGCAACAGCTGGCCATGTATATTCTTGACAAATGCTTCATAACCGCTTCATAACCAGTCGTCAGCTCCAACCGATTCTCAATTCAGTGTCTCGCGATTAAAGGGTTCCGTCGGCAACACACAAAGTTGTTAGTTTGCTTGGAAAGCCAGGATATGCCCGGCCGGGCTTCATAGCGCATTACTCTTGGTTAAAGCCAGGGAGAACAGACCTGAACTAGGGGGGCTTATTTTCCTTCTACAAGTCAAATGTTTTGATATGAGATTTTCCAGAGCCTGCTAATAGGCTTCTAGATAAACAGGCATCAAGCATC
Source organism: Endoconidiophora polonica (assembly GCA_001856765.1). Lineage (NCBI taxonomy): Eukaryota > Fungi > Ascomycota > Sordariomycetes > Microascales > Ceratocystidaceae > Endoconidiophora > Endoconidiophora polonica. The sequence continues at coordinate 31,427 of LXKZ01000138.1, read as the reverse complement.
AAGCATTCAAGATAGAAATGTATATATGACCAGAAGCTAATCTAAGCTAAGCTCGGTGATGATGGTCGGCGTTAACTGAGATGGCTATGATGTCCACTCATATGGCAAGTTTGACAGCGGCAGTGGCGCTCGATTGGCATTCGCTCAACATGACACCATTCCAAAGCCGTTTGTTCTCTTGTTCGAAGTTGAGTACTGAGGGGAATAATATAGTTACTATAAATGCAGTATGATTGATCTAAGATTGTGTTTCAAGGTTGCATACGTTTTTGTATCTCAATACTTTAGATTATCTTCTTTAAAAATCATTGGATGTCTGTTTGCCGTATTTGGCAAGCTATCCCAATTGAGGCAATGATAAATCTTCGAAAAGGAAACCATCTGATCCAAACCCTATAATAGAAAAAACCCAAGTGGCCATTATCAGTCAAAAGTAGTAATTAGTGGATACCACAAAGAGCCCCTAAAAACAAGGCGGCCGTTTGTTTTCGAAGACTTTGGTTGATATATTGTACCCATGTATAGCTTGGCGTCATGTTAAGATGAGCAGCTTAAACTATTCGGGAACACTACTTGGTACAGAGACATAACCTGTGACTAGGTTGTACGTGTACCTGCATATAGAGATACTGCGTTGTTTATTTTTTCAACTCAAGACTCGATTAGATGTCAACTATGCCAAGAATACTAGTGTACAGCAGCACGCTGTAATTAGTGGCTGGTATAAGCTTCAGCAAACAACTAAGAAGGATGTACGTTGACCCTGGAAAGCAAGGCATTGATTGGTGCTGAGATGTTGAGCTTACATATAATTACATGCATGAAGATGACAGAACAAATGGAACTTGAGATAGCAAGCACAAGTAGTATTACTAACGGGCCTATAGAGGCATAAATGCATGAATTGTCTGCATTACATGTAGTAGCTAGAAACGCTTTAACTTTGAAATGCTTCTCAATTCTATATCATGCTAACGTATCATCATCTCCCTGTCTAGATGGTGGCCCGTAGTCATCCATTTAACAGGCTTGTAGATACTCTGACTATAAAGGCACTATAATCATTACTTCTATACACTTCTATAATAAGGCTCTCGTAAAAAAAAAAACAATCTGCAACAAACGATAGCAGACATATCAGTCCAACTAGAAAGAGCGATCGACACTGACCCAACTGATGGGTGCCCTGTCAGTGTAACCCTAAGAACTGCGCTAGAAGGCTATGCTAGGGTGACGAAGGGCGGGTTGGCTATTTCAAGATAGACTCTATATCTTGCTCTGTGTGCTTCTGTAAGCTTCTGTGATCTGAGGAACTTGGTTTTTAATTATTAGTAACGCTAGCGAGCGGAAAATGGACAGGGTAAATTTATTTCATGAGCACACTGGCTTAGTTGATGTAATACATAGTGCCTTGTGGTTGTAGTGTTTGGAGGGAAGGATCTTACTCTGAAGAGATAAACTTAAAACTTGTTGATACACCTCATAATACTATATCTAGATTAGTCTAGTAGAAGCCTCCATTTCAATGCTATTGTATATGGTGATCTACTAGAAATTTACGAGCAACGGTCGAGATGCGGTTGACTAGCAAGGCACATCCTATCTTTATACAGGCTATAGTGGCGGCCTCATATAGGTCCAACACCCCTTGCCCAGGTCTACCGTCCGTAACTTTGCCCCAGATGATTGCCAGTACTACTATAATTACCAGCAAATTACAACCACAAACAACATAATCTCTAGATGTGTTATAGCTTTGTAATAAGGCTTGCAATAACTTTGTGCTCTTTGCTGCCGGTAGCCTTCCTTCCCCTTTTCTCAATGCTTCCTTTCTCGCTTCCTTCTTTTCTTTCCTTCTGTTGTTTTTCTGCGCTCGTTATGGGCGTTAATTTTGCGTATCGGCGTCTACACCTGTTGACACGGCATCGTGCGATTCCCAATCATGGGGAAACGAAACTACCATATTTGTGTCCTTGATCTGATTTACACTCGTTTTCTCAGCCTTGCTATCGAGGCTTAGTTTTCTTTTGTTTCCCATATATGCATAATCGTCATTTTATTCATTCGTCTGCATTTTCTGCAACCAAAGCCGTTTGCTAAGCTCCTTTACAGGTTTTTTTCTCTTTTTTCTTTTCTCTATCTTTATCTGTTTTCTATATTCCTAAACTTTCTTTCTAGACATTCGTTAGTCTCGATGCCTCAGCCGCCTGAACGATCCCATTATTTGTGCAATTGTCTGTTAGTGCAGCATCATATGCATATGATAACTATTTTCATTAGAATGTTTTGTTTGAGATTCAATCTATTACGGACTACCATCAGTACGATCCGTTTCAGGACGTACTTAAACGTATTATTCTAGCGCCAAAAGAGGTCGCAGTGAGCACGTCCGCCATAACGCTACTTCAATTGGCCTTGGCCAATCTGCTCTCAACGACTAGTACCATCCGCCTGCCATTCCTGCAACCATTTATGCACGCTGCAGAAACTGCATGCTCGCTTGCCACGCATATACTGGCAAAAACATACCTAGTGCCTGCATTGGTTGGTCAGTCAGGCCTTGGACAAGAGTAGTGGTGTGCTTGCTATCAGTAATGAGCTGAAGCACTAGCGGTGCGACTGTTAAAGTAAGTTCTTCTCGGCGCATGTGAAGATGATGAAAATAGGAGTCATCTACCAACCAGTAGCCGTTGGCATTCATGCCTTGAGAAAATTACTCTCTGAGACCAGTGGAAGCAATCGTGTTAGTCATCCGAGCGACACAGGTTTTCGCTTCAGAACAATTGGTTCATAAGCCCTGAGCGCTGGGTTATTGATTGTCTGGGCCGGACCCCTGATCCTCCCTCCCACCCGAGTGTTTTTTTGATCGCGGCCGTTGAGCTCGTTACTAGTGGCTTTGCTGCATTGTTTTTCTTGGGTCAATTGATTTGTTTCAACTCGGATCATCTGTTTGTTCCTTTTCTGTCCATGGTTACATAGACCCAAGACTTGATCGAGTTGACGGCTAGCCATGATTGTGGTAGCATCCTGCCCGATAGTTGACTTTCCGTAACTTGTTTACCTTATCACTGACCGACCTGTGTCCTACTAGCCTCATATCCTTTCGCTTCATACTCGTATTGTCAGTCACTCTCTTTTCACTACAGTACGTCAGGCAGCCTACAATCCTGTTCTGTCTACCTCCACCATTTCAAATTGTTCATCTTGAGTTTCTCATTGCTGCGATAGAGATCTATCGACTGATGAAAGAAGTTACATAGTATGCCTCCTCTCCTCTTAGTAGGTAGGCTGGCCCCCAGGCCAAACTCCTTTGAGCCCTGCTCCTTTGCTTCCCCCTCCACAGTGTCTATCCAAACATGGGTGTGTACTAACTACTAACATTGTAGCTTTAGTGGCCTAGCGTGTTCTGTCAAAAAGCCTACAGACAACTGAAAAATATCCGACTGCTACTGGTCGTTGCAAGCTTGATATTCCTACCTGCGCGCTCGCTCTAAGACATAGCTAGACCCAGTCTTTCTCATCCTCTTTGCTACGACCAGACCTTCTTTATCTTACGCTTTCTCATCTATTTCTGCCGTGAGCTGTTGTAGCGAAAAGAGAGATCGCCCAGCCGTCTGAGTTCTTCTTTTTCTCGCTTTTCTTCAGAAATCTGTCTCTACTTCTCTGTCCAGAAGAGACTGCACAAGCAGTAGTGCCGTGCCTTCTTTTTCTCCTATCACACAATGGACTACGACTCTATTCCCGCCGTGCCCCCTATTCCTAAACAGACCCGCCAAAGTTCGCGACAAAAATCGCTGCAACGAGCTGCCGGGCGCGTTGAGAGTTCTAGTTTGCACAACCACCACTCACATTCGCATACACATACGCCGCATCACCAATCGCAATGCAATCCGCACTCTCACGGAAATCAGACTCTACAACCGACCCCATCACGCTCACACCAAAACTTTCTGGTCTCACCTGCGAGCCCTGACGTCTTGAACAACCTAATCAACAGTTTTGCCGTTATTCAGAAACCATCGTCCACCGGATACGACACCTCGTCGCATTCTCTCAGACTTTCATCTGGTCCGCCTATACCGAGCGCGCCACTATCTGCTCCATTACTTGCTCCAGCGCCGTTTCGTGACGGAGACCGCGGAAGTTTTGGCGTCGACTACGGAGCGTTCCGCCAACCATCCATCGAGGATCTGCGCAAAGATAAGCAGTGCATCGATGATTTATCTGCTGCACCGCCAATTATCAAGACTTCTAAACCACCATCTGGATACTCACCCCTAACTGCTGCTAAAACGCTCACTCATCGCGACTCTTCGGGAGGCTTGAGAGCACTCCTGCGCTCGAGCTCTCGTCCATCCTCAAAAGGTTCTCTCTGTTCACGGGATGATCATAGTATTGGAAACATCTCTATAGACCGTTGTATGGCTCCTAGTCCGGAGTTGCACAGATCGCGTTCGACGGATAGCTGGGGCAAAAAGTCAGACCGGAATCAAAAAGGCCTGATGTATATGAGCTCTAAAGAGCGTTTGCGTGAGAAGGAGTATCAGAAGAAGCGTGACAGCTTCGGTGCATCCGGATCAAGCACAGCAAATATGGATATCCATTCTAGTCCAATGCTCCGCCCAAGCGCAGCACTTGCCGAAATCCCGATCACTGAAGAACAGCTCAGTCCTATTGATGGTCCTATTGTCGATAGATTTAATCTTTCTAGCAGTCCCGTTTCGGTAATGCCGGACATAGCTAGCCCTAGACAGATTCCCGCGCGGGAGTCTTCTCTACGGAGAGTTGGTGGCTCTTCAACACGACGATCATCAACACGCAATTCGCGGTCAAGTAAAAGAGATAGCAGTGTAGGCCCGTCCAGAGACGAAGATATGATTCCAGAGCATAGCGAGCCTCGAAGGCATAAGCCCGATATTGTCATCGACAAGCGTCATCGTCGTGGGAAAAGCTCACTGGACGCTGGAATCCTTCGTCGAGGTGCACCAGATGTATTTGGCTCAAATGGACGCTCCTCACCTGCACCCCCTAGTGGATCACGAGCCCCTCTTTATCGGCGTTTATCTGATAGCTTCAGGTCGTCGCAGCATTCCGTTTCTGAAGCTGGAAAGTATATGGGAACAGCTATATCGCCTGATAATAACTCACGCGAAGATGAGAGCGCACCCTTCCCTGCCGTTTCACAAGGTCGCCGACGGGACCTGAGTGCGGATGGCGGGCGCAGAAAATCTGGGCGGTACTCAACAGATGCCCTTGAAGGTCTCAAGACAAAGCGTAGTAGCTCAAGGTTGAAGCGGCTGTCATCAGGTGCTCTCAACAGCCAGAAGCCCGAGAAGGAGGATAAAAGGCACTCCTCTGCGACGACACCAGAGCCTTCATCAAACATTCCTTCTGGCTATGAACGGCCGCAAAGTGCGGATTCTATTGATGATGCAGTAGAGTCGTATCTTTGCTCTCCTAGACTTTCTCGGAAAATACGCCACCCCCAGACTGGCCGTGTAATTTCATTTTCTGAGGTAGGTGATCCGGAGGGCTCCGCAGTATTCTGTTGTGTTGGTATGGGCCTCACCCGTTATATCACAGCCTTCTACGACGAATTAGCCCTTGCTTTGAAGCTGCGCCTGATTACTCCTGATCGTCCAGGAGTTGGTGAAAGTGAATCTTACAGCGATGGAACCACTACTCCTCTAAGCTGGCCTGGTAAGTTTTTAAACATATAATGCTAATTTTCATGACATCAAGACATTGAATACTAACATCTATTTGTATAGACGATGTTTATGCTATCTGTCAACATCTTAAGATTGGCAAGTTCTCTATATTAGCCCACTCGGCTGGTGCCATCTATGCATTAGCGACGGCTCTGAGAATGCCTCAACACATCCGCGGAAGAATCCATCTGCTAGCACCATGGATTCCCCCATCTCAGATGAATGTATTTGGCACTTCACAAGCGCTCCCGCCTACCAATGCTATCCCAACATCACAGCGTATCCTTCGAGCACTTCCAACCCCATTCTTGAAGGCCGCCAACAGTTCATTCATGACTGCAACGAGCAGTTCAATTACTAGTTCTCTTCCCAAGACGCCACGACGTAAAGCTAGAAAAGTTAGTAATTCAAGGGCTGCTAGCTTTGCAACGAGCAACGATAAGGAAAACTTCATGTACCAACAAAAGGATATGGACGGCCCTTGCCCTCAAGTACCGGCATCAGAAAACATGGATCAGGATAGACCTGGCTTTACTAGCGCTGGCACTCCCGACACGAAGGTCCTGACTGCTGCATTCGATGCTCTTGCAGACAAGGAGCGCCAGCAAATATATGATGAGCGCCTTACTCATGTCATCTGGGAGCTAGCTACTACTGGTGCCAATCCAGCAGTCGACCTTCTCGTGTGCTTGGAACGCCGCCATACAATAGGCTTCCGTTACGTAGATATCACGCGGCCAGTTGTCATTCATCATGGCAGCCGTGATACGCGTGTACCAGTAGATAATGTTCGTTGGCTTGGCAAAACAATGCGGCGTTGCGAGGTCCGCGTTCTCGAGGGTGAAGGTCATGGACTTATGGCTAGTGCCACTGTCATGGGCTCTGTGCTTATGGAGATTGCTAAGGAATGGGACGATTGGATGCGGGTTACTGGATCCAATGGCAATTCGCCGGGTCCACCACCACGTTCAGCCAGAGCAGGTACTATGCGGTAGAACCGATATATCTTGCCTGTCCCGATCTCAATCTACCTTCCATATCCATTCACCTCAATGGATATCTTGTTTTCTTGTCATGCCCCGTTCACGTCTATTCCTATACTCATACATATATTGCCTATCATCTATCTACTTTTAAGCAGCTGTAATGATTTTACACATATAAAGTACTACTTACTACTATCTTATGACAAAATATACTCATATACCTTCTATCATTTTTACTACTTTTATATATATAACTGTACTTGCTACATAATTACTGAACTATTTTGACGAATAAGCCACTTAGACTTGATAAGGCGCTGCTATTTCATGGTAGTAATCTGTTGTTGACATCGCCATAGTAGCATTGCCTTGTGCTGCTTGTAACTTAGTACCCATCGGATTGCAGCCCCTTACTACGTGCTTCACGTCTGAAATTGTACAGTTGTTAAGTGGTCATTTTTAGAATATTCGTTATGTTTATTAGGAGTACAGATATAAGCATCAGGACCTATCTATGATCGCGAGCTACTAATTGGTTGCGGTATTATATCAAGCAGACACAAATCACAAATTCTTTCAAAGGCTATCCCCCCCCTTTAGATACCATCCTCTAGAGGGCTCAGGCCTTGTGGGGTGCCGATCTTAGACTCAAAGAAAAGACGCAATCTCTCAACACGGGGACGATCAGCCATGAAGCGGGAAAAGCTGTCAGTGTTGGTGTTCTCCATGTCCTCCAGGGCGGGCCAGCCAGTAGGAGCTGCAATATCGTCTCTGACGCTCCACATGCCGGTGCTGTTCTGGAACTCCTCGCTAACCATGTAGTTGGCGAGTAGCTTGGCGGCGGCCGGGTGAGGAGCGTCCTTGAAGATGGCCACGGCCTGTGGCCAGCTGGTGAACTTGCCGCGGGTGGGTAGAGTAAAGTTTATGTTGCCCGTAGCTTGCAAGCCGGTGACTGAGGTAAATGTGGACGTGTAGCTGTTATTAGACTGAGTAATTAGAGTCAAGGGAGTGGTAGTGCCACGGACCCAGAGAGGGTTCTGGGCAAGAAGAGAGTCAAACCATTCAAGGCCGTACTCGTTGAGACTACAAGAAATGTCGTTGTTAGTCGCTGGCAAGGAAAAAAAAAACAAAAGGTAGGAACTTACATGAGATCGAACTGCTGCAAAACGGCGTCGTCGTCGTTGGGGTAAGTCAGCACCAACTTGTCCTTGAATTCAGCTTTCAAGAAGTCAGCATAGTCAGTAGCCGGCGACTGGGTCTTGTTGCTGTTGTAGCTTAACGACCAGAAGAAAATCATGTAGCTGTACCACGCGGCATTGGTATCCTTGTAAGCCGAGTTGATGGAATCAAAGCCTGCAGGTGCATAATGTAGCAGAGCACCTTCCTGGTCCCAGCGGGGGTAGTCCTGGAGGGTCTGCAGGGCGGCGATATCGACATATAGGTTGTTCTCAGCCAATTGCCGGTCGATGTTGCCGGCGTGGTACTTGCTGACGTCAACGGTCACGTTTAGGGTGCAGCCTGGGAAGCGAGTTTCGAAGGCAGTCTTGAGCGAGTTGGCTCCGTCTTTTTCGTCACCGCCGTGCCAGACAGTGACTACACCGCCTTCGGTAAGAGCAGCGCTGTATAGCTCATCGATAGTGTTGTTCTCGGTAGTGGCGGCGGCGGCAAACTGGAAAAGAGTGTCGTAGGCCTTGACGCTAGAGATTATGGCTAGAATAGAAAGAGAAGATTTCATGGTGAAGGGACGAAAGAGAGTGAACTAGTATATGGTAATACTGGATAGAAAGGAAAATGAATGATACAAAGAATGACAGTCTCAACGATTTGAGTGAGATGATGAAGAGAAGGGTAGCAAATTCGTATTAACAATGTAGCCGGCCAAGACGGCATACTTATGTAGGAAATAGAGAGGCGGGCGATGAAGAGCATGATAGGCAATTTCTCTTGGCTAACGGGGCTCCTGCCAACATGACGATCAGAAGCAAAAGAGAAACAAAAGTTTTGGCCACACTTCAACAAGGTTCCAAGAGGGGAATCTTCTCAAAGATAGAGGGGAGTGCTAATATGACAGGTTATCAACGAGGTGAGAGGGCGAGTTCAGGCAGACTGATAATTGGCTATTATGATGCTTGTTTCCCGTCTTCATGGCTAGAATCTATGATATTGTTTGTTGTGTGATAGAATCAGATCGGCATTCCAAACTATCATAGTAGAGTCAATGATAATCGAATGATGCCGAAAGGTAGTAGCGTTTGGGTTCATTGTGTTGTTTTTATTTATCCTATATCTAACGTAAACATTACAGGAGGAGGGGGGGAATCCGTAAAGTTGCAGAACGTAGTGAACAGAGAAGCAAACAATCTGATTACGGACGTTATAAGATATGACAGTGCAGAGTATACGACACTAGCTAACGATAGAAAGTAGTTAGAAGTCAAGATGTGTGTCTAACTACATTTCTACGCAACTAAAGAGCCATCTTCTAAGGCTCTTAAACCCCTACAGTTTACTCGACTATCACTCGACTCCCAAAGCAACGAAAGGCCCCTATCGAGTGATATCTTCGCAGTTCTGTTGAGCTCACGTGTTAGGGTTCATAGCACAATAGAGAAAAAGAATGAAAAATAAGAACAGAATAGAACAGGAAGAGCAATCTCCGATCTAGCCGTCAAAAAGAGAAGAATAGTAAAAGGCTAGAAAGGAAACGCCAGAACAGGTAGTAGTTGTACTGGTTAGTCGTAGATGTAGAAAGAGCCGGCAGTTTTTTTCGTTTTCCGGCAGAGTTTTTTTTTTTGCCTTGGCGTCGAACAGACAGCAACAACCCGAGAAAATAGAACTTTGCCAAATATAGACCAAGCAGTTACGTAGTCTAATACGATAACTTTATACCGATCAATCCTACGCGGAAGGGGGAGTACTCGCGCGCGCGGTATGCGCCCTATGCTAGCCAGATCAGCCCTTGTTCTAATCGTTTCTCAAAGATTGATTCAAAATGAATCTTGATAGATACGTCCTCGATGAAGGGCTGCTTGGATCAAGCATGACTCCACCTCACTATTACGTCCAGAATTGCCCCAAGTATTATGTTAAATCAAGACTGTTATCACTTTTGTTGCTACATACTAGTATGTGCCTACTGAGCAGAGGTTGAATAATTTATAGCATCATCATAATCAACGAGACATAATAGAAAACAATCCCCATAACTTAGGATGGATTCACACACCAAATGACAAAACATCTTCGTGTATGAGGCAAATAAGTTCTTGAGTCATGTGTCGCCTCTGAGAATGGCAAGTCCCATTGTGTATGGGACGGAAATGGCAAGCAACAACAATGAGGACTATATTCAGGAAGTTTTTTAAGGCGTTAAATACAAGCAGCAACATCATTTTGGAGGCCGTTTCGTAGCAAGAGAGATAACGGGTTCCCTAAGAATAATCAAGTTAGCAGCATCCTATCTTATGATATGATTTGATATATTTCAAGTTTACCTAACTCACGAAGAGCANNGCCAGCTACCCAAGCTTCTGGTATATGGACTGGTAAACTCCTAAGCCTTATGAGGGCCTATTGTATTCTTCCACTTGACCAAACATAAAATCTGGGTTTCTTCTTTTCTTTTAAAAAAGAAAAAAATCCCCCTTAGACACGCAAGAGATTGCATAACAAGCATGTCAAGTGAAACAAGCGAGAGAGTAGGAAAATATAAAGGCTGGAAAAGACCGAAAAGGAAATGTGACAAACAAGTGTACCAACCACTTTGTTATTGGGGACAGCCTCGACTTCAGCATTGTAGTGCCTCTATCTTGGCGCCAACTTTTTGGCAAGGTATCGTGCTTCCCTTCTTCTACAGACGCCTATGGTAGTATCGCCTTAATGCGACACTACATAGTACATACCATAGCTCCTGGATAGAACAAAACTACTAGGAAGAAAGTGATAGAAATCTCGGCATAGTTGACCTCTAGTCGAGTATTGAACTAAAAAAAAAGTAATAGAAAAATTACACCAAGATCTCGTAGGGCATTGAAGAATACATGAGAAACAAACAATCACATCATGGGTATATATAATCTAGCGCATATGACCATCGTCCTAAACTAAACTACACGGTGTGTTATACAATACATACATATTTGTACTTGGTTACTTTGAACAACATCTTTGGAATAAAAGAGTCGTGGTACATCTGCAGTCATGACACTGCCACGTAAGATAGTGAGAAGTACTCTTGGGCCTTCCTAGCCTCCTTATCTAAGGCTTTAGATATAATACACATTCTTCTTTGCTTTTGAAGTTCATTTTGTAGGCGCGAAAGCAGCTGTTGCGCGGTTACATCAGAGTTTCCTGGGCTGGTGCTGATGGGTGTACATATACTATGTACATGTACAAAGAAGGATGCCGCAGTATTTAGTTGAGCCGCGATAAAAATTGATGTTATATATTATGCCGCGATAAAAATCTTCTATCAAGTAATATGAAGACTGCAGTAAGAATATAAAATATTGGTCTAAACTTGTCGATTCGGTATGAACCCTATGACCAGGGTTAGAGAGCATATTCGCTCACTATCATCAGAAAAAAAAGGGGGTGGCATAAAATGGGGCTTTTTGGAATTACAATTGCTCTCGTAACATTCGCATGTGGCTATGCCCGGTATGCAAGTTGGTTGTTCTTCTTGTTTGTCGTGACGGTATCCTTTTACTGGGAGAGCTACAGTATATAGTGTGACCCAGACCTGCCCCTGGATACTGTTAATGCAATGCTGCTTCTTTGTATGCAAAGGTCACGCACTCACTACTGACTTCCTACTCTAAATGCTATGTCCACTGAGTTAGGCGGAGCGCCTTTTGACATCTTTCTGTCGTATTTAAATACCATAATGTGGACCTTGATTCTCGCAAAGGCAGTGTACAGTGTACCTTTTGATCCAGTCAACTTCCTTCTTCAGACACAATGACGTCATGGTTCCCGCGCGGATTTTCCATTTCCTTACAGATATAAAAATAACCCTAACTAACTGATAGCAGCGCTTTTAGCTAACTTTGTCTCGTCTAAGCAGAATCAGCGAGCTTTGACAAAATGTTTATGGCTAGATTGAAGATGCACGACCACAGTTCTCTAGATAGAGTGGCCTATGGAGTTGCTCAAGCGTGCCTGTTGAAAATCGATGTCAACAGAGCCTCGTGATTTTGCACTGGCGTTGAAACCGCCAGTGTCGTCGGTGAGCATATATTAATAGCCTTCTCGGCTGCACAAAACAACTTCTTCACAAGATAATAATTGGTATAAGGCTACATATGAAGCACGCTGGCTTTGACCTATGACAGTCGTAAAATCTCTGGGAGAGTTGACCAAGTTGATAAACAGTTCTTTGATGCTACTGAATAAAGATGCGAGACAGACAAATGGATGACTAGCTTGATTGAAACGTAATTTGTGCGAGCTCATATTCACTATCGTGCGTTCTTCGGAAGAAGATGCCAAACATGTAACTGTTGCTGCCAATTCGACGCTCTATTGATTAGATATTACTGGCTATAGACAAGTTACTCATTGTCCATTTCTGTAGCGGCTTGACCCTACCTGTTAACTTTTTTTTTTCTTCAATTCGTCCCTGGATGTCGTCAATTTCTATTCTTCATCATAGCCATATTCCTCATCATCTTCTTCAACACCTTCCTCATCATATTCATACCCTTCTGAGCCCATGGGGCTTCCCGTACCTACGTCAAACGCATCATCCTGATCCTCATCATCTTCGTCGAGACTATTCAGCTGCTCATTAGCATCGGCAGCTACACTGCCAGCATAACTGGTAGCTGGCCGGGTGCTTCCGCCGGCGGTAGTGGTTTCGTCTTCGTCGATATCGAAGAGACTACGGATGGCATCGTAGTTGATGCGCTTGGAGATGGCACGCTCCTTCATGACATTAACTGCGGCATCGGCAGGTGAATCAGCAGGTTCTGCTTGGCCTTCGCCCATGCGTGGCCGCTTCTTGCGACGGCGAGTTTGTTTGGGCTTATCGGCTGCTAGTTTCAGGCGGAACACTTTTTCTTGTTGCATTCGCAGCCAGTCTTTGTTCGCGTTGCTCCAAAGGACTTCCTTGATACGAACATCTTTTTCGGAAAGAAGACAGCCGGTAACTTCTATGTCATTAGCAAATTCATCCTCGCCAACTTCTACTGCCATGGAAACATCCTTCTTGGGCTCCCGGGAAAGAGCCCATTCTGTATGCTGGACGGCACGTTTTTGGGCTGTTTCAAAGGCTTCGGCGTGCTCGATGGTGTGGGGATCGTTGAATATCTCTGAAATTTGTGCTTCGAGTTCCATCTCATCGGCTTCCCATTCTTGGTCTATTGGCATCTGAGGCTGCGTCTTGGACTGACGGCTCGAGGATTGAGGGGTGGTTTTGGATGTCGTGCTGCTGATACTTCCAATTGCATCAGCACCAGAAGTGATGACTTCTACTTGTCGTGCTACAGCTTGATCGCCAAAGTTGCAAGCTAAGACGGATAGAGCAGCGTCGCTTAGATGATCGATAAGAACAGTTGAGTCATTAGCTTTATCTGAAGGGGTGGATGGCGCAGAAACGCCGTCGTCACGATTGGAGTGTGACGGCATGAGCGGTTCCTGGGATGTGTGTATTGTTGATGCGTAAATGAGAGCAGGATCGATTGGTAGGCTGCCATATTCAGTAGTCACTCCAGGTGATTGTGATCGTTCAGATTCCGGTTCAGATTCTGGTTCAGAGTCCGGTTCTGGTTCATCTGGGATGTATCGCTTACGCTTACGACTCTTTTGCTTTAGTTTTGCTTGGTACTCAGCAGACTTCTTGTAGAATGATGGCGGATCGTGCGAAGACTCAAGAAGGTCCTGTGAAAGGAAGTCTTCGACCGTCATGTTACTTGACTCGGTAATTTTGAACTCTTCAAGGCGGTTTTGGATGGTGTGATTTGTGACCTTGACGATGTAAACAACTTCACGAACGGTACGGCGAAAGTTGTTCATGCGGGCTGCCATAAGCAAGCAAGCACCGCAGATACCTGACGGTCGACGGCCCATCACCATCCAATCACGGCTCATGCGCCGGACTAAGCGGACGGCATCTTCGGCGACCTTTCCAGTCATGTTCTGGAACTCTAGTTTCGTTGCAAATCGGTATATAAGATCTTCTGGATACACAGGGTCAAAACCGCCGTTGCAGATGGGGATCGCTTTGTTGAAGGCCTTGAAGGTGCGTCCTAGTTTGAAGACGTTGATCTGCACAAGATCTGCAAGATCTAGAAGCATAATTTTGCACGGTGGTTCGTTGCGGCAGGCAACATAGAGGCACACAGCAGCAACGCCGGGCAGCGATCGACCTTGTATGAAGTTGGCGTTACTGGCCAGTTTGAAGGCCTGGACGGCAGAGTTTACGAGAGACTCGCTTAGATTCAGCTGCTGAGCGAAACCAAAAATTAGCATCTTGGCGTCCCGGATGCTCTTCTCGCGATCTTCCGAAGAGCCACCAACACGGCGGAAGCTTGGGCCTAAACTACGGACACCACCTTGATCGGGGCCGATGAAGCTACCTTGGACCATGGCAGCGCCCGAAGAGGTCTCGCCGAACTGAACTTCGGAAACGATGTTGCTGTCATCGACGATACGACCACAGCTGCGACAAATTCCGTCAACGACATCAGGCTTGGGACAGCTCTTGTTAGGGCACTTGGTGCGGCCACTACTAGAGATGGAAGGCTTTGCTGAGGAGGCAGCGGCATTGGCAGCTGCAGCAGAAGAGAGATTATGGCGACGCTCAGCATTCTCGCGCATGGCGCGCATTAGGTTAGGAGTCCGCGCAGGCTTTTGCGGAAACAGTGGCACTGCGGGCCGCCTAGACGGCGTGAGAAATGACGACATGGCACTATAAAGGCGTGTGCGTGCACTTCAACGGAGAAGAGTAGAATATTTAGACAGAGAGGGAGACAGAGAGAGAGAGAGATTTCGAATCAGGTAAATAATAAAAGACAATATCTTCATGCCCAACCTAACAAATATCACGATAGCGAGATAAGAAGGCTTAAGCGAGGACTGGCGGCAATCTAAAAGGCAGAAGGTTGTGAAGCACGCCTTAAACGGATGGCGGTAGAAGCGACAATAAGAATCACAGAAAGGTCAAAACCAATAAAATATCTTCAGTGACAATGTGCGTACCAAAGATGGCTTTCAGACCGGTGATAATCATTGAATCTAACAGGGACAAATGAGAAGCGAAGAGGAAAGGTGAAACTGGCTGACTTTAAAAGGCACGAATAGTCGCCACAAATAAATATTGATGAAGAAAACAAGAAATAGAAAAGAAAAAAAGTGAATTTGTCTATTCTTCGTTGTATATAGAAAATAAATATTTTTTCAATAGAATCAACCACCGAGGGGCGGATTTTTGGTATTGTGGGGAAACATATGGGTGGTCGCCTTGTCCAGATGTGGGGTTTTTGGGTATCCAGGCGGTTAATTCGGCACCACGTGACCATACACGTGATAGTAGTACAAACCTTAGAAGCTGGGTTTAGTCGACTAGTGTTGTATTCTTATTTTTTGTAAAACATGTCATATATTTTTTATTTCTATTTTTATCAAAAATTACCTTTCTTGGCTAAGTCAATTGGAGATCTCATTTATTCCCCCCCCACCATGACCTGACTTTAAGTCGTTCTCGCTTGTAGAGTTGCAATTCTCCCTTTCCTAAGGCTAAGAGAAGACATGTCGAGAGGAGAAACATGTATTTTTACCAACTCTAAACAAAAGTTGACTCACTATCAAGTAGCAATATGGAAGAATTGATGGCGTTAAAGATTTGGGGGGGGGGGGGGNNGGGGGGGGGGGGGGGGGATGCTGCAAGGTATACCTTATGATCTATATAAACTTCGCTATTCGCCCCTGGATAACACTCCATATGCCGAACATGGTGACTTTAATATACTTCTACTAATTGAACGTTCTCCGTTACTTGTTTGTTGCTTTCTATTAACATGGTTTTCACTCCGCAAACGTTATCTGCAAACCCTGGGACAGATATCTGGCGCAAACCGCCACACGCTGATATTTTCAACGGTTCGCTTATACTACTACTACAACTACTAATACCTTACAGTCGAGCTAACACTAGCTCATATTCTACCCCAAAGCTCCGTACATTTCATGGGATTCTCCCTCTGGCTCACCTCGGGTCCCTTTGGCTGCTTTTCAAAGCGCATCCGTAACTTTCTCTGCCGACTGGACAACTAAATACGATCAAGCCGGCCTACTTCTGCTCCTTCGCCCGCCGAATTCAACAACCGAGAGCTCGCCTCCCCGATGGATCAAGGCCGGCTTAGAATTCTATCTTGGTGCCGCTCAGCTTTGTACGGTTGCTTGTGCCCAATATGCTGATTGGAGTGTAGCCCCGGCTCCGCCATCGGCTGGGTCGCATGCACGCGTGACTTTGAAGGTCCAGTCTGAAGAGGATGAATATGGGCAAAGTTTGTGGGTCTACTATATCGATAGAGAGGGCAAGAAAAGCCCTTTGAGAGAGATTACTTGGGTTTATGGCGAAGATATGGCGAACTGGACTGTCGAGGTAGCCTACATGGCAGCCCGCCCCAGTAAAGAGTCAGATCACGCTTTGACTGTAGATATTCATGATTTCCAAGTCGCTGCTACACTATAAGTTTGGAGTGGAATGAACAGATGAGATACTCTACAAATAACTTTCAACAGAAGCTAAACATATTCAATATAATTCTAAACATACATCATTCACATTAAAACAGATACTATTAGGAGAGTATGTATGGCTTGTATTGAATTTACTCCGTATCTAGACGAGGGAGCAGGCCACACATGAGGGGCATAGCATCTACAAGTTAGCGACTTGAGAAAGCATATCTGGCACCGAGGAATCCAGCAGCTTTCCCAAGAACATTACTCGAAGACAGCTAGTAGCTTCAAAATGGATATTGACTAAGATTTAGGCGAGAAGTCTCGAAAAATGAGGGAAGGTGTGATAGTTTCATCTGGTCAGCATAGCGGTCGTTATTTCGTGGCATAAGGAAAGTGAATGAAAGACTGGACAAAGGAAAAGGTGATAGTGTGCGCTTGAGAGCGGCAGACGTCGAGTCTTTGTAATCGAGGCAAAGGCATTAAGCTGCCAGTCCTAATGTATCAGTGTGAAAGTAACGAAAGATGTTGAAGAAGAGTAGATGCTCTCCTCTTCGGTGTCCATTACGTAGGGGATGTTGTTTCTAGAATCTCTCTAGGGGAGCTTGCTCGTAGTAGAGGTAGCTACTGATCGCTTTTTTAAACCTTTTTTTTTTCTTTTATATTTTTGCTCGAAGACATGAGAAATGACAGAGAATGAAGAAGCCAATAGCAAGAAACAGCACAGCAAGAAAAAAAAAATTGCAGAAAGCCTGAGATAGCAACAATGGCCTCGTTTTTTTTCTTCGCCAGCGGGATATTTGATGTTGGAATGTTAGAAAAAAGAGGATGACAATGTTCAAAAAGAAGATTGCAGAAGATAATGAAAACAAAGAGCAAATATCAAAACGAGCAAGACTTCAGAAGAGAAAAAAAGACAACATTGTGAAGATACAAGACAAAGCAAATACAAGAAAGCATAAGAACGGTGAATAAGAGAGCTTTATCTGTGCCCTCTTTCTTTCATGTAATCCGCGCAGTCCCAGGGACGCTGCTGGTATTACTAAAAACGAGAACACAGAGCAAGAAAGGAATAGCACAAAGCATGTATGCGGTGGCACAACCCAGAGGCTAGCAAGCGCCCGAGAAAACAGGCCAGCAGCTTGGAAGAAGCGGGGGGATCAGATGCCAGACGAGTAATTTAGTTGCTCAGATCATATGAGGTGACGTCTTAGAGTTGGTTACGTCGATGACATCATCCAGGTGGTTACAGAGCGCAACGAACAAATCAAAATACAGCTTACTCCCGCCAGCTTCCATGGCTGCCTGCATAGTTCCGCTTCGCTTGAAGGTCTTACGGCACCGAATCACAAGCGCCAGATAATGGGCGCGAAGGCGGCTATCATCGTCAGGCGTGTTGGCATAGGCATACTGTGCTGAGCGAAGAATAGTGGCTACATCGATGCCCGACTGCAAGCCTTGCTTGCGCAGAGCAAGCTTCTGGAGCCCAGGCAGGCCGTACTGCTCGCCGGCACAGTAAAGCACGGTATCACGAAGAAGGACCTGGCCGAGAGAGCTCATGTAAACAGTGGGCTCAACCGCACCGGTACTGACATGCGGATCCAACGCAGAACTCTTGGGTGAGCTATTGGGTGATACAGGAGACATATACGGGTTGGTATTCTGAGAGGCAGCCGACGCTCCCGAGTCTTCCAGCTCCCAACTTCCATCAATGCTGTTGTGGATCAGGCGCGGGTAATAATCTTTCTTATAGAGATACTCGAGCACGGCAGAAAAGACAGTCGGCTCTTCGTCCGGAAGGGTGATGCGCTTGACACCATTAGAGCGGCAGGCAGCAGCAAAAAAGGGTGACTGGCATAGAATATCCTCGTGGGCAGCAAACAATCGGCCTTCACGGCCAACGGTCACTGTCACAATAGGGGCCGGCGGAGGCGGAACTGCCAGCGGCGCGCCACGTGATGATGCGGAAGTAGTGGCAGTGTGGTTGTTACTGTTGCTATGGCCATGCTTGTGGTGAATAGAGTTACTTTCTCCCCGGCGTTGTGACTGCGACGATCCAGTGTTGGCATCGCGCGATATCTTGGGCTGTTTGCCATGGGAAAGGCCGTGGGAAGCATCCCGAGAGTAGGATGTAGAGGCGGAGAGGCCGAATCCGGGTCTCTTGAGCTTGGCAGGCTTTTCGACGCGTGTCTGATCCTGCGACCGGAACGAACGCTTGAACATTGTGAAGAGCTGCGAAAAGCGGCGCGGCGACTTAGATTGGCAGGACACGATGGGTGGATGAGAAATGTCCAGAGCTTCCGAAATCAGTAAAGACTCAGAAGCAATGAACGAGGTAGGGGGGGGAAGAAAAGAAGAAGAGTAGAAGGAGGAGGAGGAGGAGGAGTAGGGCCCGTGGACGGAGGAAATATAAAACAAAGCAAAGCCTCGAGCTATCCCGAACAAGAGAGAGAATTCTAGAGAGGCTTGAGAGAGAGCGAATGCTAGGCTTAGTTCAAGTCTCCTTCAGTAACGTGTTGGCGACCCTACAAAACGAATGCGGTAACGGGGTGACTAGAAAAAGAAAAAGAAGAAGAAGAAGAAGAAGAAGAAAAGAAATGAGAAAAATAAAGGCTTGTGAAAGACTTCACGCTGTTTTGCACTGCTTAGTAAGTGTCCACATACGGTAGCTGTGATTTATCTTACCCTAAGACAGGGAGAAGGAACGAGACGTGGACGGCTGGTGTCCTGCAAGCGCCCGGCTGGCCAGTAAAGGAGCAGGCTGTGGATGGCAGATAGATGGCTAGAAATAGTGTCGTACTGTGAATGTGGATGGCTATTGGTGGTAGTGATAAGGCGTGATGAGTGAAGATAGTAGAAGCTATAGTGTGTCTAATCTTCACAGGCTTGAGAGACTAAATACAGTCAATGATAAACCAAAAATGTATCTGTAAGAGTTGCCGTCTTATATTAGTGTTTTGGTACCACTAACCTGTACGATGTGTCATCTAGTCTCTGTCTGAGGATCAAGTAGGATATAGTATGATCAGAATGGTAGTAAATAAGTGTGAAGTTCACTATATGGCGCTCGGCAGTCTATACACCATAGTATGGAGAGCTAAGCACGAGGACAGCGAGGAATAACGAAACGAATAGGTAGTTAAATGAATGTAAGTCAGGTTCTAAGAACAAGTAATGAATGTCTGGGGCTAAGAGAGATAATAAGACGAGCCGCACAGCACACACACACACACACACACAGTCGCTCTTTGAGTGTGAAGAGCTTGGTGGGCGTGAAGTTTTGTGAAGAGATACTTGGCAGACAAAAACTCCAAAGTCCAATATTTCAAGGGACGGGTGCCTGTAGTGTCTTATACACATCCCATTCAGCGCCTAGTCCGATATGAAGCTCGATCATCTTGCACTGCTGATGTAATACGCATCGTCGTTCAAGTTCCCCTCTTTTGCCTTCCCTTGACTTCTGTTTCAGTAGAGTCATTCTCACTTGCAGCAAGCAGACTAACGAGGCAGATTTTCCTTGAACGGTACTAGTAAGTAGTACGCAAACTTTAGCCGTCATTCCTGTCAAAGCTCCTGTCCTCGCAAAGACATACAGTTCGTCAATCGAGTAATAAGTATAAAAATAATTATAAAGGAACATACAGTTCGTCGTGGCCTACAAGCTTGAATCCTGACAGTCCAACCAAATGTCAGGGTCAAATGGACCATGCTTGATTGCTTATTTGGGGTACACCAAGGCGTGGGCCCATTTAGGAGATAGTAAGGCCAGTCGGTATCTTATATCACAAGACTTCATCCAGTGTGTTCTCGAGTATGTTTTTAAAGAGTCAGATAAAGCAATTTGATGCCGTACGATTTTAATGCTGTTGGGCCTTGTATCTATTTGCTGGCAGTTTCTGCCCTACCTCACTTGCAGCTGAACTGCGAGGATAATATGCAGGTGGATCTGTATGTTCTTATCAGCGCCAATATTGCTATAATGTTCCGAGATTAATTGTCATTGGATTCAAGGCTCCAACTAGCCTTTGCCCAGTCTATCTTTCAAATTCAGAATACTAGCCTAGTGGGAAACACTCATCTATATTGTACCACCTCCCTTTACTAACCATCATATATAACAATAATTATGTCTTTTTATTTCTTATACTATTTGCCGCTGCCTTTCTTGTCAAAAGGAAAGATTCGCCTCATTTTGAGGTCTAAACAACACACTAGTACTATATAATGCATGCCAGTTACGAGTAGCGTTGTTCTGCAGCGTATGAGTTAATCGATGACTGTTAGCTCGACAATATGATTCGCTGTAAGACAATGCTGTAGGAACGCCTCCTTGATTGAACCGTGAGAGAATCAACTCTGAGTACTACTACTACTACTACTATATTATGAGCCGTAGGAAATGCAGATAAAAATATTGCATATTCACTGCCCATGAGGGTTAACAAGTTACATCTGTAGGGTTAGTATATACACGCCAGGATGTACATAGCATGTTTTTTTGCTCAAGGCAATCAATCAATCAATCCCCTTGACTTGTCCCGTTCGCTTCACCGTTAAGTTAAGTCTATCCATGTTAGCATTACAACCTTATACCCCTCCTCTCTCAAATGAATATTCTTTCTCTTCAACAAGCTATCAACCCCGCTCATACTCGCCCTACATTTCAGCGCTTGCATCCAACGAACCCTCGTTGTCTTCCATAGAGGCCTAAATAAGACTCACCGAAGCTTCTATAAACTTCTATAGCTGCAGGAACCCCTCTCGACACCGTCTCACCTGACGGGGGTTCTTGGTTATCAGAGACGGGTCAAAGAGGGGTTGGTTATAGTGCGTGTATATTGAGCTGCGCCAAAGGTCCAAACATAGAATGATATGCGATCATCGACCCCAAGATTGACTCGACTCTCGAAATGCGGTGAGATTGGTAGACACCGCCCCTATGCTGCAGAGGTGAGCGTTGGGTACGAATGACTCAAGGGCTTGCTTGACTGGACTGGACTAGACTGGCGTAGTAGAAGAGGAGAAGGTCAAGTGAGGAGATAACAGAGATGGTGACTGCTCGCCTTAAAATTCAGATATTATGACTGAGCTGTTGTGAATGAGAAGAACAGGGCTATGCTATTATAGGGAGTTCTGTTAGTAGTATGCAGGCAGAGTGTACGAGATAAGGCTTGACTTGAGGGTAGAGGGGCATTTGTTTTCGGCCCCAAAATATAAGCCCTAGGAGGTTGATCTATAATCTTAAAGGCTCCATTAATATATGGAATAAAAACTGAACATATTATTTGACCAAATTTTAATTAATATTTTTTACTAAGATATATGGAGGTTGACTAATGGTACGCGAAATAACTTTTTATTACTTACACAATGAATAGTCAAAATATGCTTGTTTGTTTGGATGAAGGAAGTTAGTTTTGATTTGGCGCCACTTCATAGCGCCAATTCAAAAGGGAGCCTCAAAGGTCTATTATATAAAATAGCGCAATTGTTACCAGACAAGCCTTATAATTAGCCGCTATAAGCGCTATCGTGTTCGCGATAAGGTAATTTATGGGTCCTGCCTCATCGCAAATCGTGGCCGTTCTGATTCTATCGAGGCTTTCTGTTAAGTTACCGGAAGTCTCAATCTAAGGCAATACAATCATATCCCATCTTGTCCATTTTCTTCTCGTTCGCTCTTTGCCTTTTGCCTTCGCCTACCTGCTTCTTACCATGCTTGGAAATGTCGGAAACACACGCCAGGCGGCAAGCCAGCTGCTAACCTTCTGCATGATTCTCACCACAGCCTTTATGGTATGTTCTTAACCTTATGTGTTGTCGCCCTATAATTGGCAGCCTTGCTTGCTTTGGCGTCTGTGCTGCTAAATGTACAGCGCTCTTTTTCGATAACTCGATGACTAATCCAGCTTATCACAGATGTGGAAGGGCCTTTCAGTAGCGGCCGACTCACCATCTCCCATAGTTGTCGTTCTCTCAGGCTCTATGGAGCCTGCTTTCCAGCGTGGCGATCTGCTGTTCTTATGGAATCGCAATCTCATAACTGAAACCGACGTTGGCGATATTGTAGTGTACAATGTGGCCGATAAGCAGATTCCTATTGTTCACCGCGTGGTGCGCAAGTTTGGCGACGGGTATGTTTGGCAAGCAATGCTTCGAATATCAAACATCTGATGCTTTAAAGGCTGTGTCTAACTCTTGAATCTCCGTTCTTTTCTAGTCCCGACGCGAAGATTCTCACCAAAGGTGACAACAACCACGGAGACGATACCGACCTATATGCACGTGGTCAGGACTTTTTGCTCCGCAAGGATATCATCGGCAGCGTGTTTGGCTACATTCCGTTTGTCGGCTATGTAACAATTCTACTATCAGAGTACCCATGGCTCAAGTCAGTTATGCTAGGAATTATGGGCATAGCAGCTGTATTGCAAAGGGAGTAAATACCTATTCAAGTCATGTTTCTGTTGTCATGTGTCCTACCTAGCCTTGGTACATGTTGTATATTATCGGAGCATATATGTACATACATGTTCACTGTATCATATCAGGCTTTGATTCTTTGCATATTATCTTTTACTACTTATAAAAACAATATATATATATA
>LXKZ01000137.1:808-19395 GCA_001856765.1 Endoconidiophora polonica | reverse complement strand
GGGGGGAAGGTTGTGTGATACACACCTACTTCGCCTCGGCTCTTGCTGGAGTAGCAGTGGTAACAGATGAAGAATCCGTGTCTTGAGAGCAAGGAACCATATCTGAGTGACCGCTTCGTAGGTTAGTCACAGGCGCTTGTACCTGTGTCTGCACCCAGTCTAGCTCACTCTCTTCATCTGACTGATATGCCGGCAATACCTCACCTAGGAACTCGTAGCGGGGCAGCACCGAGCATACTGAGCGAGAACTATCGGGACTCGCAGCCCTTGGTGCTTCGGATCCAGTATGGTCCAATGTCAATCTATCAATGGAAGATCCCTCAGATAAGGACGAGTTAAGAGAACGGTAGTCAACGTCGCCGCCGCCGCCGCCGCCATGTCCGGGGGCAGCTGTACGCACAGCTCCGGTGCCATATCCCGAGCGCGTACGCAGACTACGCATACCGGCGATACGCTGGAAGATACCGCCCTGATCCACTGCAACTAGATCGCCGACCATGGCAGCTGCAGCGCGGAGTTGCGAGAACGACTGCTCCATAGTGGTAGACGATGTGGCAATGGAGATAATTGATTCGGCTGACGAACTGTGCTGGGATGACTCAGATAGACGTGAGCTATGCGAGAAGCGTGATGAGCGATATGATTGACTGCTTTGCGATGCCGCACGTGAACGACGCCGAGAAGATGGAAGGAAAACGCCTGCAAAATCGTTGTCATCCGAGTCAGACGGCATAGTCGAGTGGTATGATGGAGGCCGTGACGAGAAAGTGCTCGAGGTGCGTGCATAGCTTAAGGGTAATGCCATAGAAGTACGTGGCAGAGTCGACGTAGAGCCGGTCTGCTTCTCTTCGTCTTCTTCGCAGTTATGCCCATCAAGACAGAGGACTCTGCGGAAAACACCACAGAAGGAACTATGACTATTCTTATATTTCGCATTACGACGAGAAAAGCAAGCCCGCATACGTTGCCAGAAACCATCGTTTAAGCAGGGTTCCTCTTCGGAGTGTTCGCCTTTGTGCTCACGGCGAGCACGAGCGCATCGCAACAAGTGGTGTATAAGAACAAAGGTCATGCCAAATATCAATGACACCAAAACGATATCTACCGTGTTGTCGACAGCAAATTCCAGTGCTGTGTTGCCAATAGACATCTTAGATCGAGATGTCGGGTTCGATACGGCAGCGGATGAGCTGAGACTAGGTGGAACATAGATTTTAGGGCTATAACCCGAAGAGGAGCTGGATGGCCGGTCGGAACCAGTGTTGATCATGGAATCGCCGACTTTGGGTGGCAGCCCAGAGACGGGAGCCGCTGGTGCAGAGGCAACGCCGCAGAATGCTGGGGGCCAAGCAGGTCTTATCGGTGCCTTAACATCGGCTGCAGGCTTGGCATAGGGGAAATGGCATCTGGTCTGCCTTGTCCGGGCCTCGGCAGCTTGAGCTGGATACACAATGCGATGCAGTAGCTTTTTTGCGGTACCTGAAATCTGATCAACCAAGACCTTCATGACGCAGTGGACGTTTCCACACACACTGAGAGAATCGGCGGCCGAAGTGCTGTTGCTATTGATGTTGGTGGTAGTTGAAGAAGAGCTGGTTTCATCCTGATGATCTTCACACATGACATCAGTGGTGAGCGCACCAATATACGCCTCGTAATGGGCGATGAGGCGATCTAGCTCCGCGCGTTGGCGGCGCGCAATCTCTAGTTCGATCATGGCTTGCTGCAACTGTGGATTCCGCGGCATTGCAAAGCTATCGAGAACATCAGCACCCATGCCATCATCGACGGGCACGGACACGATAATGTCGCTTCCCAGAACTTCCATGACCTTGGAGTAACGCGTCGGGTCGATGAGGAGCTTGAATACAGCATTTTGTACGGGAGCTGTGGTCGTAGCATTGTTTATAGCGGTCTTCGATGTCGACACACGCTTGAAGGTGGCGTGCGTGATGGTCACAGTCAAGATCTCGGCGTCGAGGTCAATGTCTGTAGTGGCGCGGCACTGAAAGTCCCATGTGGCAGCAACGGACTCGACCTTGCTGTTGACACTATGATGGTGCTCTTCGGCGTTGTTGGCGTTGGAATCGGAGTTAGAGATAACAATGGCGGGAATATCGCCAGAACCCCAGTTGTTAAAGCCGCGGTCGAGCGAAACGCCGTTGATGACGACATCGGCTTGGCCACATGGACGGTCAGAGCTATCAACGGATACTTGCAGCGCCTGCAGAAAAAAATAGGTTAGTTCCCTACTAGCCACAGCTACGGTAGATCTAGGCTCAAGGCTACCACTCTCACTTACCAGGTCGCTGTTGGAGTTGGTGCTCAGGCGAATATGCAACAGAGCATCGGGTAGGTCATCATTGGCTACACGCGGAGAAGAGTCAATACAACGATCCAACTACGGTGTTGTCAAGTGCTGCGACTTACTTTGGGTGCCCGACGCCTGGGTGATTCTCCAGATTGCAGCAATAGCCGCGTATGAGAACCTCATGATTCAGAGGACGTGAGAAGGCCGGGTTTTCTCGTCTCCTCCTCCTCCGGCCAATATTAGTACTATTTGAGCAGCTGGACAATAGGGATGGGCTGGAGATTCAGATGGCCTTATTGATGGATGATTTGCCGGCGATTAAAATGACAGAAAATATCAAGAATTAACAAACTTCCGGCTGCGCTTGATTGAATCCGAATAAAAAAACATGAAAGAAGAAAAGAAAATAGAATGACGGAGTTCAGGGCAATCAATTCAAATCCAAGAAGAAACTTGAAACAAACAAACAATATTCAAGTTGCTGTCATTTGAAGGCTGTCTGCTGCTAGATTTGAGCGACAATCGTTCCCGTGACTTACTTTGCACTCTGACAAACACATAAAAAAAAAAACTTTGTCAAAAGAGTCCTTTTGCCTTACAAAGGACAGCCTGACAAACAGAAACCTTGAATATCGAGAAATATAAAGACGAAAAGAAAGAAGAAAATCAGGAAATAGGGAGTTTTATTCGGCACGTCACCGAGCTTGTTGTCGTCGTCGTTTTTTTCTTTTTGTACATTTTTACAGGGCTCTCTCCTCGTCATTCCACGGACATCAGGCACCCACTTTAGCGAATCCGTCAGATTATCGTGCTTTTTGCACTTATAAAGTAACTGGAGCTGGGCAAAAAAGATGCACTTAGACTCTTTATCGTGTCAGAACAAGAGATGACAGAATTCTTTCTCCTCCTCCCCGCCGTAAGACGCCATACATCATCTTATTCGAAATTTCAAGTACTAGTAAACTCTCTCTCCAAATAACCCCTCGCCAAAGAGGTTCGTTCCTAAGCCAGCATCGGCAGGTCTCTTTTTTATACTCGCTTAGTACGCTAATATGTTACTTGTTAGTGATCCTAACATGCCAAAATTTAATTTCTTTTTTACCCATTACTCGAGTAGAGGTTAACTATGACGAGAGTGCCATGCCATTTTTATCTAGCACTGATATGTACCAATACTAGTACTGCTAACTCTTAGATACTTACTTGTCCTCTTACATCACCGCTAGACGTACATTCTAGCTAGAAAATGCTACGGTTACTGTAGGTACCTTAATCCGTTTTACTCTATTGGTTAATTTCCAGGGCTGAGACCCTTTTGGCTTTTTTTTCTTCTAAGGAGTGAGTGTTGATGGTATTCATAGAATTATACTCGCTAGGCAGCCATATAAATCCTTATCGTCCCTATTCTAGTAGGTAGGTTTGTGGAATGATAGATAGAAAATATTGTATTATAAGGAAAGTTCGTATAGTATTTAAAGCATCATTATGAAATTATATTCTGCAATCCCTAGCCAGTTTCCGCCCCTGTCTATAGTGTGTGTGATAAGGTGTTAAGAGTTATGGTAACTTTTGGTGTTGTAGTAATAGTAGTCATGGGTCTACTCAAGACCGTGTAGATATTCTTCCAAGGTGTTCACTCTAGTACGTGCTAGATCCGAGCCACGATTACTCATGGCTTGCATTGTTTCTATCATTCGAGCTAGTAGTACAAAAGCGTTAGCAAATCACTGCGAATTATCATTTCCGAGATACCCGACACAAGCAACATGATATCCAATAAGGAGTTGAGGAAAGGGAGGGGAAAAGTCCTTACATAAATCAGTCTTTGCCCGCGCATAGACCGCTTCTTCAATGGGGCCTTCTTCGGTGGCATACTTCAGTACTGCACCGACGCAAAGCGCTTCAAGAAAAGCACGATGATTGAAGGCCCACCACATGCGGGCCTCAGATTCAAAGAGTTCGAACAACAGAAAGAACGCCGCTAGCGCATCGTGTGCTGCGTCCAATGTCCCGCGCACATTGACTGGTACATCATCGCTCATAGACGCATTTACCAACATCAAATTATGGAAGAAGTTGCTCGTTAACCACAGCGTTTGACGCACTGCACGGCCTTCGGTAGCGGCGCGTATACTCAGGCTAGCCTTATCCCAGCATCGGAAAATATCCGGGAAACTGCGATATACGCCTTTAAATTCGTTGATTAACTTGGTCTTGTGGCGTGCCGTAGAGCATATAGGCAAATCAAGTGACCGCGGCGAGCAGATAGTCTCCTGAACAAGATTGGCGAGCATCCAGGAGCACTTGATGTACCATGTATCAGTAGGGTCACTGTTAGCGATAGACGAATCATCCTCAGTCAGAGAGTCAACTAGCACATCAGTGTGGGTTGCTGACGGGGGTAATGAAAGAAGGATAGTCAAGAAAGTATCTTGCAGCAGCACAGCTTGCCAAAGTTTGCGTCGTTGTTGCTTCTCGAGGATAGTAGTGTTGGGTGTGACTATATTAGGGTCACGGTGAAGACCCATGGCATACGATTGGCGGATCAAGATTCCGGCAAATGCCCAGCCATCAGTGACGTGATTATCGTTGATGAGAAAGTATGTTATGAGGACCATCGCCTGGATGGATGTGACAGATGCTGTGCTGAGATAGGAATACACGCGCAGTGCCTGGTTGCTTGCAGATGCGTAGAATTCGGCCATGTTCTTCTTTTCTTGGCTAGGATAGTGGTCAACAAATTGTGCCCCTAAAGCTATCATGACGAACAGCAAGGCCACAAACGCAGCATCAACTTGTGACTTTTCCGGTTCACTCATGCTCCAGAAATGCTCGTAGTCGGCATAGAAAGTTTGCCGATGGATCATGGGATACACAGGATCTACACATTCAAAGTAGCGTGCCATTAGAGAATCGGTTTGGGCTTTTTGCGGAATCACCGAGATGACTTCTGGTAGGCCACCCTCACATGTCCAATAGTTGGCAAAAGGATGTTCAGCGCCGACGCCAAAGACATTGCTTCCAGACGAAGCTGAGAAGGGCATGTTGGACATGAGACCCGTAGAAAGCGCCACTGCGCCGCGTGATGACGTCGATATTGATCCAATAACACCGCGATCTGCCATGTTTGGAATAATAGAGTTCTGCGTCATAGTTTTCCGTTTGATAGCAGGCCTAGTCATTCGTGGTCCATTTGTTGCAGTGCGATGCGTTTCCCTTGGCAAATGTTAGAATATCAAGTTCAGCTAAGGATCCTATTGACAAAACAGCGAGTGGGGGGCATACTCTAAAAGTTGTGCCACTCGGTCGTACTGGCAGCTAGATTCACGCTTAACGCCTACAAGTAGATGTGTCAGTGAATCATATTATATGTGCTATTGGAAAAGTTGAGCTTAGCTTACAGGCAAAGCACGTCGGGCGTCCACGATCGCACTAGAAGTAGAGCTGTGTTAGTTGAATATTTCATGCTGCTAAGCCTCACAGATAGGGATAAGGCAGAGAAAATTATACGAGTTAGTACTAGTGTGGGTATACACGGCGACATAAAACCTATATAAACACTGGTGGTCCGATATGCTCCTATAAGTGCAGTAATGTAATATAGAATAGAAGGGTATCTTGGAGTGAAATGAAGTGCGCGAGTTTCAGAGTGACTACTCTGGGTAGTTGATCAATTAGCTGGACTTGGTCTTTGTGAACGGGTTCCACGGGTTCCACGGGTTCCACAAGGCGTCGGTCGTGCGCCGTGTTGTTCAATAATAACCGCCCAGCTTTGATACTAGCAATGTGTTTCTCTCAAGAATACATAAATCTATATATTCAGTGCCTAGAACGTCTTGGGAAGCTTCTGGGTATCCAGTCTCGCGTTCATATATGTTGGACTTGCCTTTGTCTTGCGTTCGACGCATTCAAAACAGGATAGCGTCGGCTTGTTGCGTTTCTGCTTGTGGTACTTTTTGCGGTCGTCACGAGCTGCAGGGCTGTTTGCCATTGTAGTGCTGCCATTAGCATAAGGGCTAGAAGCACTGCTAGATACTTCTGGGGCGGCACCATCATGTGAACCACTCTGACTGGCGCGACTATCGAATTTTGTGGGTGCCACGGGAGTTGCTGTCGAAGGTGGTGTGGCCAAGGAGAACGGCACAGAGTCTAGTTTGAGGGCTGCAGTAGCCGGAAGGCTGTTTCCAGGTATGACTGGGAATGTGGACTGTGGCGGGAGCACTGCCGACTGAGTGCCTGAAATAATTGTTGGGCCGAGCACTGGAGCGCCGACGAGCCCCGGGGCCGCAGATGTAGCAGGAATGTACGGTGCCTGAGTGTATATGCCTTGAGGAAAGTTGGCAAAGTAGGATATTGGCGGGCGTTCAGACACAGGTGATGTTTCGGGGCTTGATCGTTCGGAAGCCACCATGTTCGTAGCACCAGCTAGGCCGCCCATGACTGGTATATGGGTAGCAAATGGGCGATTCATGATTGAAATGTCTTGTTATGATAGTAGTAGTTTGATAGGTAAGTGGATTGCTCTCATATGAAGATCTTGAAACATCAAAATTCCTGAACAAAAAAAAATTTCCAGCGGGTTTATAATTATGTTGAAAGTGAGAAGAGTTTCTTTGAAATGACGAAGTGGCAAAGGCTATTATTATTTTGCCTGATGCGTCAACATCAAAGCTTTTAGCAACTATAACAGCGACGGCACGGCTATACAAGGCCGTCGCTGAAAGATCACAGGGCACGTTGCGAGTAGACAGATAAAACAGTGTCCTAACTGGAGCAGCGGTGCGATTCCGGATAGTGACAGTCAATAAGCGAGCAAGGGCGATCGGTCGGGACAGCAGAGATGATCTCGGTGGGTTGTTCTGGTGGTAGGTAGTGGCTTGTTGTAAATATAATAGCGGATATATATACGAAGTGGAGAGTAGACAGGGCTCATAGACATTGCCAAAAGACAAGATATCAAAAGCATGTACGAAATGGCCGGTCGAGTTGTGTAGTAGTTAGTAGTAACTAGTGATGGCGACTAGTCGTGGTGGAAATAGATAATAACGAGCGAGGTTCCGAGGAATTGCTGTAACAGTACTTGGCGTGGGAATGTCATCTAGATGGAAGAATGCCAATGCCACGGCCGGTGGTGCTTTGGCTAGAACGCACGCTTGCTAGGAAGTGAACTCTGTCAGGCTTCCTTCTGCTGGGCTTCCTTCGCGGGTGGCAGCTCTTGGCACAGCCGAAGGGGGGCCCCGGCGAGTGTGGAAAGCGCAATCGACTCTGGAGAACGCAGCATACACTAATGCTATGAATAGTGGATGCAGTGCAAGTATGCAGCGTGGCCAGCGCTCCAGGTGCCCAGCTAAGTCAAAGTAGTGGGAGAGCAGCAAGCGGGAGGAAGATAGATGCAGGATGCGGCCAGGCGCAGGGGATATTGGAAGTATGAAAAAGAAAAGACGGACAGCAGCGCAAAGGAACAGTGCTGACAGCGAAAGTAAATGGGATATAGAAAATAATCTGGATGGGGAGAAGAACAGAAAGATAAGTAAATAGATAAAATGAGCGAGTCAGAATATGAATCTCTTGTCGTCTAGAAGGCAACGGCCAGCCCACTAAACTGCAGAGTAGCTTCCGAAACGAAAAGATTCAGGACGACGTGGTAGGTAACAACTTCACTTGCTTTGCTAGCGTCGGCCACGGTTCGTCATCCGGGCTTTTCGTGTCAATGCCAAACCGCGAGAAGAGGCGAGAATCCACAGGTCCAGCTCGAAGGGCGGCATCTACAGGAGGCAATCAAGGCGGTGGGCTTTGCGCCTTTGGCAAGATCAGGATTCCTTCGTTCTACAGCAGCGTAGCGTGCAAGTAGGGCGATTTGCTGAGAAATCAACTACTCTGGCTGGTAAGGGAAGACCGCTGGAACCTAATCGAAAAACAAGCAGGAAGGAAGCATAAGATAAATCAGGCTTAGTTTTAGAAAGCCGCCAGAGGCACTTACTACTTGTTGCCGGCAATGGATGGTACAATACAATACAATACAATGCTATAAAGCTAGAAAAGTGAAGTTGGTACAGTTAAAAGCAACGATATCGTCAAAAAAGAAACGTGCGCCGGGAAAACGACAATGGTTTTTTTTGGTATTGGAATCAGAGATAGGCTGGCGAGTCTCAATGATGAAGGATTTCCAAGGAAGATTCTCGAGCGATAGAAAGCTACTAGAACCTCTAACGCCGTTGAGCTATCGAAGTAATGCTGCACGTTCAAGCTGTTTGCCATCAGTGTCATAGCAAGCAGCAAACGGAGAAGATCATGAAGAGCGCAGAAAACTCATAATAAAATTAGGCGGAAAAGCAGAGACGAGCGAACATCCGACTGGGCATCAGCAGATCACGGTTCCTTTAGCAAAAAAAATCCGCCAATAAATTATACTGTAAGAAAGCAACTAGAGACCTAAAAATGCATGAAGAATCATGCGGTAGGCCTTTTTGCTAAAGCGGATAAGAACAAGAAAATATAATAATAAAAGACGCACGGTTATACGTCCATTTCTCATTACATTGAACAAAGAATATCTACTCGGAGTTTTTAAGATCCTCGCTTTATTGAGAATACGGAACGCTAGCACATCTACAAGACGGCCAAAGCTCGCCGCCAGCTTCTGTCCATTCATTGTACTACTGACAAAAGCAAACAAACCCTAGCTTGTCAAAATGAAAGAGTCACGGTTTCTTCACTTGTTTGGCAGCCTGTATCAACCAGGGAAGCCGGAGAAAGGGCATTTCGATTTCATCATTACTACTATGCCAGCCAGTTCAATTCTTACAGAGGCTAGCCGCAAAACTTCGACGCAGATGGACAAAACTATTGACCTGCAGGGATGCTTCATGGTATATATGGTTAGTATGCTTGTTTAAAATACTAAGGAATACTAGCCGCAGCAGCCGCCGCAGTCACATGCTACTAAAAAGGTACTTTTCCGTTGATTACTCCACAAGTAAGAGTCAAGCTTGCACGCGAACCGCTTCCAACTCTAGTCTCTTTCAATCAAAGTTTAACACATACACAGAATATGATGGCGGTGCGACCAGCTAATAGTATCACAAGTCTTCTACAAGAAAAAATAACAGAGCAAAACTACAGATAGGGAACGGAGATCCAGCGCTGGACCGGAAAGGCATTAGAATTCAGTGCATGTTAAGTTCGAGGGGCGGGAAGAGAAAGAAAAGGAATCACTAGCAGATAGCCTATCCATATCAGGGCCCGCACGGACTGCGATTACAAAGACATCCAGCAGAATATAGCAAGTACAACAGGCGAAAGAGAAGGTTCACTCCGTCCAAGCATTGTATGTGTGCGACCAGGGGGGGGTAGGCGGATAGGCAACGATGACAGGAGGAATGCAATGTAAGTCTGCTTAGTACAGTAAACATTGTCTATACGGATATTGGCTGTAGGAATACATTTTATATAAGGATACTTGTGGGTTTTTGTCGCTTCGCTTTTACACCTAAGAAAGTCACGACTTTGCAATTTGCATCGTGATTTCGTCGATATATTTAAGTCTACCCAACAGCTCACAAAATCATACGGCTCATACATACAAATTACTATATAATAGACTAATTTTTAGAATTGACCTTTTCATAAGGGAGGTGTTCTCTTTTCATAGTTAACTTCTGAACAAGTTATGACTTTAAAAAACAGGATATGGACTGACAAATTCGATCTAGTCTCGGAAGAGTATTGAAAAGAGTCAAAAAAACCTGCAACAATCTTAATAGATCTATTATAAGAGCTGATAAACTCAAAAATATAAAAAAAAAAAGTGAAGCAAAGCAAGACAATTTATAGCACGCAAAAAAAAGAAAGAGAACATAGCTGAACCCTTAGTGTGCCCAGTACCGCAGATAGCAAGATCAAGTATCTCTAGTTCTCCGATGATCTAAACTATTATCTTAATTGGTGTATAAGCTAAGGGGTCTGTCAAGTTTGACTAGTCAGAAGCAAAGGATCTCACTTATTCTGAATAATATATTTGTAAAAAGTAGGGTTAGTAATGTTAAGCCCTTGATAGTGCACTGTGCCTCATTATGATGACGTGCATTGAAAGTCTACGGAGCTTAGGAAGAGCATGCGACTCCAGGACTAACTAGTCCGACCATGCCCTATCGAGGAGGTCAATTACAATAATATAATATCGTTATATTGTTTACTAAACTTGAGTAGTACAAAAACTTGGGTTGCCAGCTTAGACTGAGAACAGTTCTTTGAGTAGTCCTTGCGCTAACAATAGCCGGTATCTCGTCGCGAGATCGTGACATCACTAGGTTTCTGGTTGCAGTAAGAAACAAGACAACAGCAGTAAGTCCCACACCGACGTTCAATACTACTATAACTATTACAGCAGCAGTCAAGTTAGTTTCCACGTATGACAAGAACAGCAATGACGGTGCGTCGTTTGATTGCGTAGCAATGTAGGTAGACGTTAAATATACACACACACAGCGATGACGGAAACTGAATATGAGTTGAGCGTCGAGAACTGACAAATGCCTCGTTTCTGTGTAAAGGCAAGCCAGTGCTAGTATAAGAACCAATAGTACGTACCTTTTATTATTACTTGGTCAGACAAACAGCCAGCACAGGGTCGCAGTCCATGGCTTGTAACAATACAACACACCAATACTCAGGACTGACTATTCCTTTTATGGCGAATATCTGTCCATCCAGCAAGCTTCTAAAGGCCACGGCGTGCTCTACCCGACTCGACATCGACCAGAAAGGGGAACCTCTCGTTTCCGCAACGTTGTCTCCCGCAGCTGCGGTCATGCCAAGTTGGTTATTATAGGCAGAATCCACCACTAGAGTAGAAAGGGAAAAGAAAATTAGACACAATAAAAACAGAGAGAAGGCCTTTCATGGCTGGGTCACATGCACTGCAGCACCGGACAGCTGCACGTCTTGGGTTTTGGTGTTTCGATATTTTTTTTCTTTCAGTGTGCTTCTCATACATAACCCTTAGTAAATAGACACGGAGTTGACTTATGGCGGCTAATGTAATGACAACCTAATCTTGTGCGAGATCCGCCGGTTTGCCAGGCTTCTAAATCTCGAGGTTTCACCTAAAAATATTCGTTTTACTTAGTTAATTATTTCTTGTCTTACCATAGAAAATACGGTAAATGTCAGTAGCTTCCTTTCACCTTAGCTTGCTTACTAATTTACTGGCATCGCATAAACAACACAGTCTCGCTACATCCTCGCCAAACACTCTATTGATCTAGCCCTATTAATTGCATACAGAAGATTGTTGATGTTATTGAATTCTTCTGATTCATATCTTATCTTGTCGGTGATAAGGGAGCATATGCACTGGCCAATACTATTCCATCCTTCTTATATTTGCCCTATGCAGATGCACTACTATATTCGACATGATACATATAACTCGCATATAGAGCACTGGCCTTTTAATTGGCATTGAAATCATAAACTGGTGAAAGACACATAGCCGGTCTAGTCCCACAGTTGCATCGAACCCGGATGTGATTCAAGCAGCCCGTGTTTTTATTATGTGTATCCTGCTTTCGTTTTTAGCAAGCTTTTCTAGTACTAGTCAAGTCCTTAGAAGTTGTACTTAATATGTGCCAGATTTTGTAACTCGTTGCCGGATTAGAAGTTAATTATGACGAGATAAGAGTACGTGATATAAGCCAATGGCAAGTGATATTACCATGTCTATTGGTTAAAGGAGGCCGGCTCTCACTAAATAAAGGCCGATTCACGGAGTTGCTAAGACCTGTACAACACCGAGGTTCAGAATTCCCCCCCCCCATGGAGCATTGAGGACATAGAATATCTCTTAGAACAGTGCGATGTTGACAGATTCTACTTTCTAAGTATGAGAAGATTATTGCCTTTTTCCCTATCTATCTGGGGGTGACTTGTGAGGTTATGCCTGACCCTGAAGGTCAAATCAAGTCCCGATTTTGCGGGTTTTCACCGGCATTATTAAGCCGTTATGTTTCGGTATCTTCTGCTGATTGAAGTGTCTGTGAGACTACATCGTAACAAACCAGTACGTTATCATACCGACTTGGTCGCGTCTTTGGTATCGCCGTAATATTAGAGTCTCGCTTAGCTACGCCTCCTGCCTTACTGTTTTATCACAACTCATAAGCTAACGATATGTACGAGATGAGAACTCAATGATAGCAACCACTTTGTTCAATAACGGTCGATTCTGATATCCGGGGACGTGAAGAAAGTAACCTTGTCTGAAGAAAGGAGACGTTGGAACTTTGTTGTAGTTGTTTTCAAAAAGTAAATAAAATATAACACGTTAAACGACGTACATCGACCATATCGCCCTAACAAATATCTCCGTACTATTAATGTCAGTAGTAACCCCAACAACTAATAACCCCATCTTGTCTAGCGGCTAGCTAATGCCGAATATGCGAATTACCACTTCCCGAGAAAAGACAAGACGCCCGGCATATGGTAAGTGGAACATAGAAATGAAGGAAAAAGGAACGACGAAGCCCAGACCAGTAGCTTCATGAATATGGTGATGTACAAGAAACAGGCATTCTACTATAAGCTTCGGATCAAAAAAATTGTATCAAAGGATCACATACCTAAAATCCCTGGGGTACTTTGAATCTAAGCGCATCAACCAAGAAGACTTTGAGAATATCCGAGAAGATAGCGTGTTGTTTCATTGGAACGAATGATAGATGCACGCGTTTGCTGCGAGACTTAACCCATGGATAAAATTATTCATATATAACCCTAATGATGTGGGTGTAACATTAGTCACGTGTAATCACCATACTGATATTACATCATGATAACGAAGTTGTCATCTCGAACATGATAGATTGCAGACTCCAAATAAAACACTAAAGGAACATCAACTTGACAGAGGTATATTATCGGCGCTTACGCCTTGTCCATTCACTTCAGCACCTATTCAAGCTAGCATCTATTCACTGAGACGATGGCATCAGGACCCTCCGCAGCTCCATGGCGTTCCGCCCTAAATGCTCAAATCTCCAAATCAAGCATGCCAGTCTTCACTCTTAGCACTGTCCAGCTCCAGAAATCAAGCCCTACTTCAACATCAGTAGAGCCCGTCTATCTCCCGCGTGCCCGCACTGTAGTGTTCCGCGGTTTCTGGGCTGACCTACCGTTGAACCCCCACAACACGGCGCCGCGAAACGCACCACTCTGGACTAGCGATGTCCTCTGTATAACTACCGATGCGCGTATGGACAAAGTCGAGCAATTTGGTGGCGATGCGTCCGGCGGCGGCGGGCCCTTCGAGGCAGTTTTCTGGGCGCCTGAGAATATGACTCAGTGGCGCGTTAGTGGCCGGGCGTACTTGCTTGGCTGTGATGCGGATAGTAGCCAGAGAGAAGGAATTCGCATGGCTATCCAGACACAGATGCGGCGCCGTGAAGAAAATCCAGTTAGAGAATCGGCGAATCAGGCGACATCTATTGGAGACTATGCGTGGAGTTGGGCACGAGAAGTAACGGCACATTTTGGCAATCTCAGTCCGGGAATGCGCGGTTCGTTCCGTAATCCAGTTCCAGGTCGACTCAAGCTCATCTCAAGCGAGGGGACTTCTCGTGCTGTCGACTCTGCTGACGCACCGACAGAGGCGGGTGATGACCAAGGCGATCACGGACACGGATTAGGCCAGGAAGTCCATGATCTGGAGGATCCCGTGGCGCGCGCAAACTTTCGGGTTGTGGCGTTGGTTCCAGATGCCGTTGATCAGGTTGATTTGTCTGATGCAACGAGGCCGCGGCGATGGGCATATACATTTGAAACAGATAGGCAGTGGAAAGCAGCAGAGTTATGGCCCTAAAAGACGGCTCTTTTTAATTATGACTAGATCTTGAATCTTAAAGTAAAGTTAGCAACGTATTCTCATGATCGTCGGTGGTTTCTTCGTAGTCTCTGGGACAGAGACTCAGGACTTGCATTTCCATAAGCCTGTTCTTTTTCTAAATCATGGCTGATACAAGTTAGCGAACAGCAGTTCCCTGCGACCGAGTATTCGGATTCTGTTCGTGTAGCTACAACCGATACAGCTCATTGTTTCCGTTCCACCGACCGTTTCCATGAGCTTCTCCCTTTGTTCCTGGCGTTACAATTAATGCCTTTGTGCTACTGGCTAAGCAAACAACATTTGGCAACTCTCTATTTTAAAATTCTGTGGGACTCATCTTATATCCCCTCAAATGATTTAGAAGTCTGGTTCTCTTTTTCTCTCCATCTCTCCTTATTATATTCTAGCAAGTCATAGCGGCCATTTCATCTCGCTCAGTCTGGAGTGGGCTGGTTTGTACCATGAATAGTCGTTCAGGTATTTCGGATCCAAATTCTCGGAGACATGTCAACAGAAGAGAATCATCTCTGTAGAAAGAATTAGGAACAGAACTCTAGTCTGAACTTGATATTCTGATAGGCGAACGATCGATATTCCTCGTCGAGTCTGGGTCGTACGAGAGAATTAGCAATCGACGTTAAACAAATTTCGACTCCTAACCGTAATTATGCTTTGTGTAGCAGAACTCATATAGAAAGGAAGAGGACAGAGAGTCGTACACACTGTGATCAATGCTTGGTGATACTAACAATTGATTACCTGACACATTCAACCTTATCTACATCAATTCATTTTACATTATTTCTCTGTCTGAAGTATGATGAAAGGAAGACTGAAATTCCAAAGCCTATCAAAGTCGTAATACGCAAATCTCGAACATTGTGTCTCGTTATAAGTATAAAAAAATATATCACTCTAGAAAGCTTTGCCTGACCCAACTCTCACGTGGAATGGAAGGGAAAAAAAACTGGAAAACATGTGAGAGAGTCTGGAGGAAAGGGAAAATAGTTAGCGCTCCGACCACTCCGCGATCACGAGTCATGTCTTATTCCCCTTCAAAAGCCCCATCTAATGGCCTAGAACAACTATATGTGGTTCTCTGTCATTGTGCCCTTTTCGTTCTTCTCACTTCTGGAACAACTCCTATTTTTCGAGGATGTCAATACTTACTATATAGTAGATAGCTAGCAAGAGAGTCCTTTCTTAATGTGGAGCCTCAATGTGAAGGGCACACAGACAGCCCGTGGCAATAAGCCCGGCCACGCTTTTTCTCCTCTTTAATCATTATTCCCTTTTTGCCATTTCCACGCTCTTTGTTCGTATATGTGTGTTAAAGGTTGGTCTTTTCATAGTTAGCAAGTACTATACCGGAAAGGTACAGGACATCACATGTCGGCACTGCTTGCAAAGATGAGGATACCGTCTAGCACATCTTGCTTAATTACCCATAGTTGATTGGTGCCAGGAAACGATTAGTCCCAGATCTTAGGGCACAGCCTGATGTGCAACAGTTGTTTTTCACAGACAAAGGAAGATCAGCCTTACTAAAGTTTATTGGGAGAACTAAGTTTGGCACTCTTTAGTGGACGAGAGGTCTATGACGAGAGAAGGAAGGACGAGGAAGGTGTATGAAGTTTTAGTATAGGTTGGCTTTGTCAAGTTTTTGGAAGGGTTAAGAAAGGGTTGCAGTGTGTGTTATTTTAGTATACCCGAATTTTATCCGGTATCTTCTAGGTTCTAGAAACTTAACAAGATTATTGATTAGATACAATGAAATTTCCGTCTCTCTTTCTCTAACCATCGAACCCTAAACACCATGGGAGATATCTTGCTGTTGTTATACCCTGACTATAAACCAAAAACAGGCAACAAACAAGATACTAACTAGTACAAAGCTTACACAAAGGTTCTTTCTTCTTCGGAGAATTTGTGCAATAATATATTGTTTAGTGTTTATGGATCATCTCAAAAGGAAGTAGTTTGGCGCAACCAAATTCTTGACCAATAGAGGTACGTACTATATTAGTCACCAAGTCACTATAGCCATACTTTCCCTCGTCTTGATGTTGTGCAGCCAATTGTAGTATTATTCAACGTGACATGGTTTTGGCCTGCGGCTGCTTCGATGCTGCCATTCATAATGCTACACAGAAAGCGTAGTAACAACGAGCCAGGCATGATAGGACACACTATATGTAAATTTTCTTTCGTTGAATTTGTTTTTAGGGGGGAGAGGTAAGTAAGTCCCTTGCTATAGTTGCATATTCACGGGTGACAAGAAACATGGCCTTTGGAGAAGCGGAGAGAAACGCCTGACTGCAGAGACTTTTGACTTGAGTGCTACGCTCTTTTTCTTCAGTACTAATTTTCTAGTGCCTGGACGGACAACACCATTCTATTACCATCGGCATATTATATTCCGCCTACAATACAGAGAGGAAGATTAAAAGAAGAAGAAAAGGCTCGAGAGCCTGCCTTTTCTTAGCGTTACATTTGATATACAATAAAACTGATCAGACCCCATAAAAAAAAGGCGGATATGACGGCCCATCAGATGGTGGTGCTCTAGCTGGAAAAGTCTTTGTTCTGCCTGCCAAACTCTGCGGTTCAGGCCGCAAGGTCAATACCACCTTTGCTAAACTCTAGATTCAGACGCTACTCCTATTGAACTCTGTATATCTTGAAATACTACTTGGCTCAGACACGAGTGCAACTGTGATTGCCAGGTGACGATGATGAAGACATCAAGGGCCAAACATATCAAAAAAAATACAGATTACATATGACGTATACAATGAATGCTTACGCGTGATTTTGGTTTGCTCAGGCCACGTCAATAAGTGTATTAGGTCTCATGGTTTGGATAATTCTTTCGATTAGGCTTTGGAATCGCGGCTATCGTCAAAGCTATTGGTGGCGTCTCGGCCTGCGCGCTGATCACATACGTACGCATTGAGAAGGTCATGGTTTCGATTGGCTTAATCTCTTGCTCTTTCCGTGTTGTCGTGTTCGACATTGTTATAGTCGATGCAACGGTGGCTATATATGTAGGCTTATAAGTTGCGGTAACTGGCCAACCAGTGGTTCAATATCCATATTGGGGCCTCGGCGAGATGAACCACGAGCGAGAACGGCTTCCCTGTGTCCGCTTGGCTTAGTGAAAACCATCGTCAGTGTTCATGGTTGGACCTCGTTAGACATGCCAGAGTCGTCAACCTGGAAGAAGATAGTGCCAATGGACGGGAACTGGAAATGCCAGCATACGGACGGGCTGGACCGTATTACGATATGAACTTCTCTTCTCTCTTTTGTCCACCTAGTTGGTTTTGTGTAGATTTTGATTGGTAGATGTTCATTTTCTCATGTGGGAAGCCAATCGTAAGCACCGCAACGAAGAATCTGATGTCTCTTGATAACGAATCATCAGGCCACTCGACAACTGGGCTTCGATATTCTAGTCGCAGAATTATGCAGAATAAGAACAGGCCGAAGTATGCGATAGTGTCAGTCGGGTATTGAGTAGAGAGATTTCCCTTCGTATTCTGTTGAGATAGGAAATGCTTAAACGCCTTTTGATTTTTTTTCTATCTTCTTGTAATTATAAGTGATGAACCAAAAGACGGTAAACCTAGACAACAGCAGTGCTCTTTTTTCTTGCCAGGCAGATAGACAAGTTCAAGAACCCCCATATTGGGTCTCCTCCCAAGGGACTTTATTTGATTCTAAGAATAAATCCACATTTTCCCCCCTTCACTCATAAAACCAGGCTAGGACTCGGCGACCTCAAGAGCTGATCGCCGAGCATGAAATAGAACAATGAAACTGCCAGGGTTATTTCTATTATTTAACCTTTAATCGAAGCTAAGTAAGAATTAGCAAAATATAAAAGAAAACAATAGATAGTAACACGCATTTGCGTCTTTGTCTTCACTTCTACAGAGGGTCATTCGCATTTCTTACGTCCGTAACCTTGAACGCTACCAAATCTAGTTAAACACTTCAGCTTCTTCATTTTGAAATCTATGTTTACAAGGCAAGTGATTCGTATCCTCATAGTTCCAGGAGCTAAACAAAATGATTAAAACGAAAAGGAAAAGGGAAATGATTCCGTTTGACTGTGCCGCTGAGTCAATAGGAGATCCTATAATTTTGATGACAATCAGATATTCACCTATCACAAGAAACGTAGTTGAAGGGTTTTTTTTAAAACACTTTTGAAGAAAATAGGCAACCAAATAAACGGTCACGGAACATGAACGATCTACCCGTCCTCTTCCGGTACTAATTTTCCGAATTAAAAGAAAATAAAGAAACGTGTGTAGGTTATGCGCTTGCGAGACTTCGAATTCCACATCCGACGACAACAAACTATGTAATGTAATGTAATGTAAT